>SNQJ01S0249065.1:0-12957 GCA_010110895.2 Picea sitchensis | reverse complement strand
AACCTGTAATCAACATGTACCATAAACAAGTGCATCCAACCATGTACCAAGTATGCACTAATCATGTGTCAACTACTCATCAACTATGAATCATCAATATGTAACAACATCATCAACTATACACCAAATGTATATGCCAACTCATCAACTACTTGTCTCAACCATGTACTCAACATGTATCTCAACCAAAATCCCTCATCAATTTCATCATCCAAATCTGATTTGTAGCTCTGTAATAAACCTGGTGTATATGATCACATTCCTGCAAACCTTCCTTAACTTTAACAACAAGACACTATCATTTTCATCAAACTTTTCTTTAGTCTCACATGCCTAGTTTTGGATTAGTCAACAACCCTAACCTGAAGTAATCATAACTTTGTACCTGTAATGAATAAATATATGAAAATGATACACAATGTTTAGTGTGTTTTGTTCAATTCCTCCAGGTGTCACTACTTGGAACCTCTCATAAAATGAGTTATATAAAAAATGGCATTCCTTGTTGAATTCTAGCTTATTCTAGAGAGTGAGCTTGTAGAGCGTGTCTCGCACAGAATATTTTTTGAATCGATATGAAACTATTATAAATCATACTACATATTGTACTATAACCAACACATTTGGTCTTACTGAATTTGGATATGTTATGAAGAATTTATGATGTTTTTACTTGAAACAATTTAGAAATCATCATCAAAAGAATTTATCCTTCCTTGAATTTTGGCCTTCTTTTCTTCACCTTCCCTCAGAAATTAGGCTTAGATATCCTTTTATTACCTTAGACACCTATAGGTATTCAATATACTAAAGTGTGTCTTAAATTATAGAGCTTTTGCAACACCCATCCAGGATGTTAAACAATTAATCTTTCATTTTATACATACACAATAACAACTTCCTTTTAGCATAATTCCATTGATTTTCATTTACACAATTCCTCTACATTTTCTCAATGATAAATTTATCTAACATGATGAAATAAGTAATATGTTAATTCTACGATTTATAACTTAAAACAAAAGTATATACAAAATATCAATAACCCAATACCACCGAAAAATACGTTCTCCTTTGCTTGTCGAAGCTCGTCAGTTGTAATGTAGTCCTGGGCACTTCCAAGCATTCTTTTCCCACTTGCCCAGAGTGAAACAACGGAATCCTCCCTGCCAACTAGGATCCTAGCCAGCTTCCTAGCTCCAAGAAACCTTTCAGTTTCTTGGCCCTCTGTGCCCGTGACTCCAAGAACAACAAAGCACAAATTCTTAAAGAAAACTATCACAAGAATTATATCTTCCAAGAATTTCACAACCTCTCATCATGCTCAAACCTCTCCATTCCCCCCTTTCCTCACCACTTCTCCTCCCTATTTATCAAGTTCCATACACCATTCCCCAAGTATCCTCAACCACCCTCATTATTATTCATCAACCTCCCTTATCTAGATTTTTGGGAAAAGATTAAAATAAGACTAAAATATAAATGACTTGCATTAAACAACAATAAATAAAATGAAAGTCTTTCTAGCTAATAAATGTAATTTGACAATTTTCCCCAAACTATACATAACACTCCACCATGCTCATTCAATTCATCATAACACCATCTATCAAAGTCAAGAAGGTATTTAATGCTTCTAGATATTTTGTATGCAATATAATTTACATATACAATAAACATTCAATTAAATAGTTAATAATTTACTTTAATAATTAATACATTAATTAATTTTACTAGTGTACATAGGTAGGGTATGTGTGCGTATCTAGCAGACACATATCTCATGTATGTACTAATGATAAATAACCATTGCCTCTAGTGCATAGTTCCTATATTATCACCAAGACATGTAGGACAACAGATCAAGTAATGCATCATTTAATAATCTTAACGAACAAAATTACACCAATTCATGAATAACTCATTATCACATTTAAAATATCAATAAGAAATCAAAGAGGGTTTTAAACATGGTAGGAACCAAGTGAGTAAACAACAGTGGCATCTATAATCCCCAATCAGTATTCTCAACTAACATTGAAGCATCCTTCCTTCCTAACCTACTTCCATCTTCCATCCTATCCTTTCCTATGTTGGACTAAGCTGGAGCGTCAACTATATTGACCTAACTCCAGATAGAACTCGTAAGAGGAAGTGTCATACATCTCGACCAAGCTTCCCCAACAGGCAACTAGCAGTCTCCATCACACGTCTAGGGGAGAATAACTTCACATAGCCCTCCCATGACTTTAGGTTTCGAAGGATAAACGGTGGGCAATACCTCCACCCCTCCTTATAGAACTAGGGTCCACACCCTACATCAATCCCTATTGTGCAACTACTGTTCTTAGAGTCACATCATCAATAACCACTCTGGGCAAGTTGTGTGTCCTGTCAAAACCATACTTACCACAGATCATAACAATATTTGAAACCATAAATTAAATCATAAGTACAACTTATATCATACACTATCTTTTGGATGTCTACGACATCCAAATTACGTCAACACTACAGTCATTTGGTCATTACATAAATTGTCAACCTGCAGCTTAGTTCACCAATACTCATATCCATGTATATACATCATAATTTCATATAAGAATCCATATATGTATTGACGCTCAATTAAGAATGTATGTTTATTTTTATCATGCCTTGCATATCTTACACATTCACAACTTAACATAAACTAGTATCCATGTACCAAAATTCCACATTTAAATTTACATGTTTAACTAAATCACATAATCATCATCATCATAAACATATAACAACAAAATATGTCTAGACATACACCTCTCACATGTCTATATCAGTTTCACTGAGTCCATATAGTTGTTAAGAAATGAATTACTAAGATGAGAAAAAATCAAAGTTCTAAGTACCTAAAGCCAAAATATGGGGTGTTACATACACCCACGCTTCAATAAACTTCGTCCCAAAGTTATGCTCATTCAAAATATGAGTAGAATTTGTGACACAACTTCTATTTGTCTTTCCTGATAGCAAACCTTGTGTTATATTGGTCCCATTGGACCAAGACTTGATTAAAACATGTTGAGGCTATTAATATATTTATTGTAATTACACCTATTTAGTAGGCACTTTACTATGCCTTGACTCTATTTTATTACCATTGGTAATTAAATTAATGAAAGTACATGTTTCTCTTGTAGATTTATTCTTCCTAAGTTTCATATAGGAACCTCGTATTTAGAGTATAGTCTATTGGTTTGGTCGCCAGTAAGAACCTTAGCTTATCATCAGTTATTTAGTTAAGTGAATCTTATATTGAGTTCAATATATATTTCATCACGTCATATATACAATCCCACCTTGGATATCTTGATAATTATAAACAATCATGATTTACTTTGATTATTACTCTAATTTGACAATACATATGCCATCACTCATGAGATTGGCACACAAAAGTTTGAATCATGCATAGAAACATAGACTAAGATAATGCTAATTGATTGTCATGTGATGTCGTCACTTTATGGTTTGTTTGGTCATTGTCCTCAATCTCGCTTTCCTCTTAAGTCATATAATTTAGATCTTGACCAAGTTAATAGTTGAGTAGGATTATCTTCATCATAGTTGAGAAAATCATGTTTTCTATCCATAGTTAATTTTTACCAAAGTGCCTATACATAAAGAACACCATTTTGACACGTGAGTTAGTAAACATTTCTATACCAAGAATAAATTACTAAGGGTCCTGTTACACCTCAATATTGCTCACTTCGATAAGTGTCGTAAGTGTCGCATGATCCTCTCAACTATTGTAAGTGTCGCATGTTCCTTACAACTTTCGCAAGTGTCGCAAGTTGTTCACAAGTGTCGCAAATGTCGTTCAAACATACTGTCATAATGATGACACTAAGGAGTGACGCAGACGTCACCCAAACACGTCCATGATCATCAGGACCTTCCTTCACTCAGGCCCGAAGAGTTAAATAACTCTTCAACCCCCTGTCGGGAGTTCTCAATACCCACAGAACTCTTTTTCCCTGCGATCTCCCCTTCGTCTTATCGGGGAAATTGGGTTTCGCGTTATTGTGAAACTCGTGGGCATGTTTCTCATGCTACCCAAAACCCCAAAACCCGATAGGTCTTAGTGCAACACTTCTCCATTCCTATTGGGGATTTCCCTATCAGGAAATCGGCATACACGAGGTCGCGGTTCACTAGCACCACGAATCCCCGACTCCCAAACTCCATTGTGGGCGACACCTGTCAACACAAAACACTTTCACTGTGGGACTCATCGCAGCTCGGAGTTTCACGGTTCCTTCGACAGTAATTCTCACAACAATGAAAATCCTGAAAAGTTGATCCACAATACGTGTGTGAGTGTTCTCCTCTACATCACCCCTTCTTGTCAGATTATCGGATATCGCGGGATCGCGATTTCCACAGTGGCAATTCCTTTGCAGGGGAAAATCCTGAATGCCAAACCCCGACTCCCCGGGATCTCGTGCCACGTGTCCCCATAGCGATCAACGGCTCCAATTGTGTCGGGGAATCGCTAATCGCGATTCCAGTAGGCACAAAACTCTGGACTCCGCAACCCCCGATGAGTCAGATCCCGATGACTCTTGGCTCCTTCCTGGATCTAAGGAGTAAATCTCGTGCAACTTCTCTAAGATCTGGCAGTTGTCAGGACTTCGCTAATCTCCCTTGCGAATCCTAGCTGTCATTTCTCCTCCTCAAGGATTTCTCTCGATCTAAATCTCCTTCCTGCTCGAACCTTCCTCAAACCACCTCCCGAGTTCTCCTCTGCGGTATCACGAAGGAATTATCCCTCCTAATCTTGTCAACCCTGATTCCTTCAGAGACTTTGCGCGCACTTCTTGCATTTACTATTCAACCACCTATAATGTTGAATCCTTCAGACTCTGCGCAACGCCAGCAGCAGCAGTCTCTCCTTATTTTTCTCAGATTAACAAATGAGACTTCTAATCTTGCCTGTGCACTCGTCGCATGGCTTCCACAACAACCCTATAACTTCTGGGTGAATGAGAATAAGTGTTTAACTATCGAGCCTCATCAATGCACTCTTTGCGGATGAATTCAGCTGCACTCTATGCAAGAATCTCCTGGCTCAGATAGAGAAACAATTGAAACTTATCCTCTTCTCTCTCTGACTTTTGTTAAAACATGAAATCTCATGCTAAACATATACGAAGCAAATGCATACCCAGAAAACAAACATTCATAACCACAAAGTCAACACACACAGAGAAACAACACCCACCATGAATTTGAATCAGAACTTTCTTCTATTAATTCAAAAACATCTGTACATGGGTGTTCTTCACAATTTCTCTGCTCGCTCTTCTCTTCTTTCTCCTAAATGAATAATAATATTACAATGTACAAAGGAGGGTGTCTATATCCATTTTCCCTCTCGAAACGGAAGCTATCTAATCTAGACTTAAACATCTATCTACCTGCATTAAATTTATTAAATGCCTTCCTATCTACTAAGGACGAGAGCTTAAAGGCTCAAGGTCCCCTTTACAATACAAGTGCACCATCTCTTAATGATTCATTGACGACTTGCGCAACAATCCCAAAGAACTTTTCAAACTTTTGGGTTTGTTTTCCCAACTGATATCCACTTGATGTGCTAGCTCGCTTGCTGAGTTGGCGATGCTCCTGCATCATACTCCTCAGCTTGAAAATTTTCATGCGCTCCTGTCCATGAGATACTGCATGGTCTTTCCATGCTTGTGTATCATTGCTTCATTTTCCCAACTATCATCTTCGACTGGGTGATTCTTCCACTTCACCAGGTACTCGAAATACTGCTTTCGCCTGGTCTTCTTTCCCACTCGCTTGTCTAGTATGAACTCCATCTGTGGCTTCTCCGCGACTGGTAATTTCTTCTGCCACTGGATCATTGGTTCCTTAGTTCCAGTCTCTATTTCTCCATCCCTATATGGGTATAAATCCAAAACATTAAATATCGGAGATATCCCGATGCCATCCGACAACTCAATTTCATAAGCATTTTCTCTGAGTTTCTTCAGGACTCTGCATGGCCCAATTTTCTTCATGTTTAATTCGTTATATGTTCCCAGCTTCATATGCTTCTCCAAAGTCTGCATCTCCTACGTACATGTCCTTCATATTCTCAAAACCCAATGTTTTGACTCGAAAATCCTGCAGCAACAAACATTTCCTGCTCAAAGCATTAGCCACTTTGTTAGCAGTACCCGAAATGTGTTTGATCACAAAAGTGAAATTCTGCATGTACTCTACCCATTTTGCATGCTTCTGGTTCAACTTCTCCTTTTGACTCACAAACTGCAATGCATGATTATCACTGTACAATACACATTCTTTTGGGATCAATTAATGCCTCCACTTCTTCAATGCCTGTATGATGGCATAAAACTCTTTATCATACGTGGAGCATTTCAGCTTTGATTCATCCAACTTCTCACTGAAATATGCAACAGGTCTGTCCTCTTGACTCAAGACCGCTCCTATGGCAAAGCCACTTGCATCACATTTCACCTGGAATGTCTTTTGAAAATTTGGCAACACCAACACTGGCTGCTCTGTGATCTTTCGCTTCAATAGATTGAAGCTCTTCTCAGCCTCTGTTGTCCAATGAAAAGACTTGTGTCTTTTCTTGACTGTGTCCATCATTGCTGCGCTAATTCCACTGAAGTTCCTAATGAATTTCCTATAGAAACTTTCCAACCTATGGAAACTCCTCACCTCGAAAACATTTCTCGGTGATGGCCAATTCTTGATCACTTCCACCTTACTCGGATCCATCTTCAACTCATTCGCTGAAATAACAAAACCCAAATAAATGAGCTTTGTCTGCATAAATGAAGATTTCTTCATATTAATCAACAACTTCTCCTACTGTAGTTTCCTCATCACAAGGGCCAAATGTTTCAAATGTTCATCCTTCGTCTTACTGTAGATCAATATATCATCCAGATATATGACTACAAACTTCTCGATGAATTCTCTCAGGACTTCATTCATCAGTCTCATGAATGTGCTCAGTGCATTTGTCAAACCAAATGGCATGACCAGACATTCGTACAAACCTTCGTTTGTTTTGAATGTTGTCTTCCATTCATCACCCTCCCTCATGCGAATCTAGCGATATCCACTCTTCAGATCAATTTTTGAAAAATAATTTGCTCCACTCAGGCAATCCATCAGATCATCCATTCTCGGCAGTGGAAACCTGTACCTGATGGTAATTTTGTTTATCGCTCTCGAGTCAGTGCACATTCTCCAACCTCCATCCTTCTTTGGACTAAGCATTGTTGGAATGACACACGGACTCAGGCTTTCCCTGACCAGTCCTTTATCCAGCAACTCCTGCACTTGCCTTTTGACTTCCTCATTTTCCTGTGGCGTCAATCTGTACGCAGCCTTATTCGGAAAACTTGCTCCTGGCATGAGATCGATGTGATGACTCACACTCCTCATCAGTGGAAAGGAATGAGGTAATTCATCCATGATGATGTCAGCGAACTCTCCCAGCAGTTCTTGAATCTCTTCTGGCAAGTCATCCACTCTTGTGCTAGTCAGGACAATTCACGGTTTCCTGACCACAAAGAATTGTGGATCTTATTTCTTCTCCATCTCTGTGAGAAGCTCCTTCCCACTCATGAGAAGTATGGTACTGCTTACTTCTGGTTTCACTTCTTTATCATTTATCGGAAGCAACCTGTGTGTCCTCCCATCCTTCTCTAAAGTGTAGGTGTTCATTCTCCCATCATGAACTACATTTCGGTCGTATTGCCATGATCTACCCAATAACAAATGACATACATCCATGGGAATGACATCACATAAGACTTTATCATTATATCCTCCAATTTTAAATTCAACTAAACATTGTTTCGTTACACTCACCTGATGTCCCTTCTGTAGCCATGATACTTTGTATGGACTCGGGTGATCAGTCATCTCCAGCTCTAATTTCTCCACCATCTCGGTTGAAACGAGATTGTCGGTGCTTCCATTATCCATAATGACCTTGCATTTCCAATCCTTGGTTTTGCATGTGGTTCTGAAAATTTTGGTCCTCTGAGCTTTGTCCTCCACCTCTTTCTCAGGTGCCAAAAGAACCTTATGCACCGTCAATGACCTTCCTGCTTCGGTGTCTTCATTCTCAACATTACGCCTCTGCGCTTCAACGATGTGAGCTTCTCCTTTGTCCTTTTTTTTGTCTGGACAGTCAACGGCTTTATGTCCATCTTTTCCACATGTGTAGTAGGTGATGATTCCTCCTCGGCCTCTTCCTCTACCTATGGTACGAGGAAAAGTGTTTACATCAGCATAATCTCCTCGCTGATCATTTTGTTGTCTCCTCGGCTCAGCATATTGTTGTCCTTGCTGTGAGGTTCCACCTCTTTCAATCTGACCTTGAGGTTTCTTCCATTCCTCCTTGGGCTTCTGATATTTCTCTTGGGAAACTACCTTACCTCTGGGCTGACTTCTGCCTCGCCCTCACTGTCCTTGCTTACGGCCTAGCTTCTCCTCAGCTTTCATAGCCATCTGGTAAGCATCTTCCACGGTTCTGATATTTGTCATGCTTAATTCATCCTGAATTTCATATCTCGGACCATTCAGGTATTTGGCTACCTTCTCATCATCGCTCTCTCGATGACCTGCTCTGATATTGAGCTTATAAAACTCTTCGGTGTACTCTTTCACCGTCATCAGCTTCTTCCTCAGGTTCTGCATTCGCCTAAACAGATTGATTTGGTAATCCCTTGGGATGAACTTTGCCTTCATCTTAGAAATCATTCTATCCCATCTTATAATTTTATGTTTTCCTTTGGAACATATATCTGCCTATAGCTCGTCCCACCATAATGTTGCATGTCCCTTCAACTTCGTGATAGCATGCCTTACCTTTTTATCTTCTTCAATATCCTCATAATCGAAGTAGGTATCAAGAGATCTGATCCAGTCCAACAACTCTTCTGCATCCAGGCTTCCTTCATAAGCTGGAATATCCATTTTTGTCTTCGAACTCATCTTGGCGATAACTTTAATCAATCGCTCAGTTCATGCATCCTCTGCTGTGACCTCTTCTCCATGTCCATCTTCCTCTTCAACTTCGGAATCACTAAGATCCCCTGCACCAACTCCGCATCTGTGCGTTGTCTCCATCTCCTCAAGCCTTGCTTGGAGATCTCTCATCTGTCACTCCATTTCTAGATTTCCTGTCGGCCTGCCTCTTCTTTGCAAATCCCTGTCTTCTGGACCAGGTGATTGCCTCTCTCTCCTGGGCGGCATGATAAATCCTGTCTCTCTTTGCTATATAAAACAAGAGTCTTCCCGATCTGATACCACTCTGATGCAGACGTCACCCAGACACGTCCATGATCACCAAGACCTTCCTTCACTCAGGCCCAAAGAGTTAAATTACTCTTCAACCCCTTGTCGGGAGTTCTCAATACCCACAGAACTCTTTTTCCCTACAATCTCCCCTTTGTCTTATTGGGGAAATCGATTTTCGTGTTATCACGAAACTTGTGGGCACGTTTCTCGTGCTACCCAAAACCCTGAAACCCAATAGGTCTTAGTGCCAACACTTCTCCGTTCCTGTTGGGGATTTCCCTATCGGGAAATCGACATACACGAGGTCGCGGTTCACTAGCAACATGAATCCCCGACTCCTGAACTCCGTTGTGGGCAACACCTGTCAACACCAAACGCTATCGCTGTGGGACCCGTCGCAGCTCGGAGTTTCACGGTTCCTCCAGCAGTAATTCTCACAACAATGAAAATCCCGAAAAGCCGATCCACAATACGTGTGTGATTGTTCTCCTCTACATCACCCCTTCTTGTCGGATTATCGGATATCGCGAGATTGCGATTTCCACGGTGGCGATTCCTTTGCAGGGGAAAATCCCGAATTCCGAACCCCGACTCCCCGGGATCTCATGCCACGTGTCCCCGTAGCAATCAATGGCTCTAATTGTGTCGGGGAATCACCAAACGCGATTCCAGCAGGCACAAAACTCCGGCCTCCGCAACCCCCGATGAGTCAGATCCCGATGACTCTTGACTCCTTCCTGCGCCTAAGGAGTAAATCTCGCGTAGCTTCTCTAAGATCTGGCGGCTGTCGGGACTTCGCTAATCTCCCTTGCGAATCTTGGCCATTGTTTCTCCTCCTCAAGGATTTCTCCCGATCTAAATATCCTTCCTGCTCGAACCTTCCTCGAACCACCTCTCGGGTTCTCCTCTGCAGTATCACGAAGGAATTATCCCTCCTGAGCTTGTCAACCCTTATTCCTTCAGAGACTTTGCGCGCACTTCTTGCATTTACTATTCAACCACCTATAGTGTTGAATCCTTCAGACTCTGCGCAACTCCAGCAGCAACAGTCTCGCCTTCTTTCGCTCAGATTAACAATTGAGACTTCTAATCCCGCCTGTGCACTTTTCGCATGGATTCCACAACAACCCTATAACTTCTTGGTGAATGAGAATAAGTGTTTAACTATCGAGCCTCATCAACGCACTCTTTGTGTATGAATTCAGCTACACTCTATGCAGAAATCTCCTGGCTCAGATAGAGAAACAATTGAAAATTATCCCCTTCTCTCTCTGACTTCTGTTAAAACATTAAATCTCATGAAAAACATATACGAAGAAAATGCATACCCAGAAAACAAACATTCATAACCACAAAGTCAACACACACAGAGAAACAACACCCACCATGAATTTGAATCAGAACTTTCTTCTATTAATTCAAAAACATCTGTACATGGGCGTTCTTCACAATTTCTCTGCTCGCTCTTCTCTTCTTGCTCCTGAATGAATAATAATATTACAATGTACAAAGGAGGGTGTCTATATCCATTTTCCCTCTCGAAACGGAAGCTGTCTAATCTAGACTTAAACATCTATATACCTGCATTAAATTTATTAAATGCCTTCCTATCTACTAAGGACGAGAGCTTAAAGGCTCAAGGTCCCCTTTACAATACAAGTGTGCCATCTCTGAATGATTCATTGACGACTTGCGCAACAATCCCAAAGCACTTTTCAAAATTTTGGGTTTGTTTTCCCAATTGATCTCCGCTTGATGTGTTGGCTCGCTTGCTAAGTTGGCGATTCTCCTGCATCAAGGAGGCACCTAAGACATCTCATACACTTGATTTGAAGGAGGAAAATGATTGACTAAAGTCAAGGAACTTTTATCACCTGAGAAGAGCTCTTAAACAAAGGTTTTGAAGGTGAGTGCTCCCCTACATCAGCCTTAGGAGCGTTGGCGCTCCCCTATAAGGTCTCAGGGAGCGTTATAACGTTGGTCTGCCCCTCAAAAGGAGAGCTATCCATCTTTGGAGTGCTGGCACCCCCCTCAAGCCTCTTAGGGAGTGCTATAGCGCTCTGATGCCCCTTTTGAGGGAGCACTATCTAATCTGATGCAGTAGATGGCCCATTAAGGAGAATAAGGGGAGGATCTCTCAAGTTTAGAAGGCAGTTGCATTCGAATTCTTGGTTCCATCAGAAGATCCTTGATCTAATGAGGGAATTCCTCAACTTTTTCTAAAGATAACTCAAAAGGTTAAGCTCCTCTTAACCTATATAAGCAGGCTCCATGGTGGTGAAAGAGAGGAAGAATTGCTAGCATGAAACCTATGATCTCATAGGAAACACACAGTCAGTTAAAGGAGAAGTGATTAGTGAAGCTACTATCATCCATGTTGTGGATCTTTCGAGCAAGGTTTAAACGAAGGGGACTTGACAAATCTATCGCATTTGCATCTACGAT
Source organism: Picea sitchensis (assembly GCA_010110895.2). Classification (NCBI taxonomy): domain Eukaryota; kingdom Viridiplantae; phylum Streptophyta; class Pinopsida; order Pinales; family Pinaceae; genus Picea; species Picea sitchensis. The sequence continues at coordinate 1,170 of SNQJ01S0249065.1, read as the reverse complement.
TGTAAGTACTACTATCGTTATTCTCATTAATATGACATGCTTGGCCTGTTTCTTTCCAGTTTGTATCTGATTTTACATGAACTTATCGTTGATAGATAGATCTGTTTTCAAGCTAACATTAATAGAGTAGGAAGTGGTCATACTTTGTTTGTCTACAGGACTCAACGAAGAGCGAGAGTTTGGAGCTCGATTTGGAGCGTGCAGGGAAAAACATCAATAAAAAGGTACTGTTGTTCTCCTTCCTTCTCATGTGTTAGTTTGTATCGATTTGAAAGGAAGTCAGTGTCCACGTTAAGCACTTTCTGTCTTAGAGTTAAGGTCTATCAATTTGAGGCAATCTACCTGTCCGCAGGGAGATTTTCCTACAACAGGTGCATTCCAAACTCTTTAGTCACTTGTCCTTAATGTAGTCTCTTCTTGCAATTGTACTTTGTATGTCTCACAATTATATCCTTTATACCTACATAAATCCTACTAACTCTAGCCTATAACTCTTTTCTTGTCCATCTCTATCACTTTCAAGTTCTTTCCCTTTACTATGAAAGAAGTTTAACGATGGAAAGTGTTTTCATCATTCCTTATCTATATTTTGTTTATTATTATTATTATTACTATTATTATTATTATTATAGAGTTTCTTCATAGGGAAACATCTTTCTTGGTGAGCAAGCAGTTGCTAAACTAATTAATGCATTTCAAGATGTGAGCTACCATCTAGAAAACTCACCTCTCTTACAAGGAACTTGTGCATAATAAACCATGACACTCCATTGTGATCTCTACTACCAATAAATTTATGGGCAAAAGTGACACCCTTCCAAAGGAATACCCCCTTTTCTCAAGCATTCTTTCATTCATTTTTCTTAGTTAACTAGCATTAGCTAAGGTACTTATCACTCATCTTACTAACTTGTAAGTGGTCAATATCTTTCTTGTAACAATGATGTGTCTTTCACTCTTAGCATTACTAAGGTTATATTCTCCCTTGTTATCAATACAAACCATTTTTATGACTACGTTTCCATTTGAACTCAAGTTTACTAAAGGCCCTCTGCTTACTAACAAAGTAGAGGATGAATTGTAAGTCATACTTTACGCAATGTTTCCCACATCAACATTTATTTTATAGGTTGCAAGATTTGTTTCAATACGATCACCCTAACCTTAAAA
>SNQJ01S0249062.1:2209-12957 GCA_010110895.2 Picea sitchensis | reverse complement strand
TTGATGTGGATGCAAGAAACAAACCTAAATAGCCCTAAAACAATAACGCCTTAAGAAATCCTTAAACAACTTCCCTAACCAATTGTCGCCTAGCTCAGAATCTAAATCCTAAGCCTAAGACTTTTCTAGGGTAAAATTTTAGTGTAACCTTAAAGAAAAGGGCCTAGCATAAAAATAAAAATTCAAACAAAAACCCACTTAAGAAATAGTTAGGTCTTCATAAAATTCTGGGGGTAAATAATGAGAGTAAGAATTAAATTAAAACTAATGGTTTAAAAATTTTGCAAAGAAGAAATTATTTCCTAAGTTGTGAAATAACAAAAGATAATTAAATAAATAATAAGTGAGAAGATTAATTAGCGCATTTATATTATTTCCTAACTTGTGAAAGAACAAAATATAATTAAATAAATAAATAAATGAAAAGATTTATTTAGCGCATTTACCTTTTAGGTTAAAAAAAAAGAAAGAAAGAAGGGAATAATAAAATAGGGAAATGAGCTTTTAAGAAAAAGAAAATAAATTATGGAGAAACGTGGGGGATGAGTGACAATTGTAAAACAAAGAATTTTTGGGGGTTTCATTAAAAACTTAAATTAATTGTGATTAGGGAAAGAGGGGGTGTCGAAACACTATAAAAAAGAAAAGGAGGGTTAAGGTTAAAGGGGTTATGCTGCCGAATTGAGTCTGGACTGTTTGCTTTGGAGGAGTTGGGAATTTCTTAGCTGTATTGGAGTGGTAGCTCAGCCTTGGAGGCGAGCTGGGAAGATAGACTTACCTCCTAGATTTGTGTGTCCCCTTTGCGGCTCGGGGGGCTAAGGGGGAAGCAGAGTACCCCTAGCGTTTGGCTGGGAGGTACCAGTGTAGCCTCTATGGTCGGGGCCCCAAAGAACTCGGGAAATTTTACCTTCTCGAGTTCACGGTGAATGCTACCTGTAATGGTCGGTGCACGCGGCGGAACCTCAGCGGGTGTCGGTGCCCTGGCCTCGTCTCTGTCCAATCGGTTGATCAGAGCCTCGGACATGCGTTGAAAGGATCTCATCATCCCAATCACATCTCCAACTGCTATCTGCTCCTGTCCAAGAACCTTCTCGCCTCCCTGGGGGTTAGACCCCTCAGGCGTGGATTCTACTGGAGGCGTCACGCCTCCTCCCCTAGCACCCCGTCGTCTGCCTCCGCGGCGTCCTCTAACCATGATTACCTGCACGCACACAATCAATTCGATCAGCAATAGTATAATCAGATCAAATCCTGTCAACGAAAGCCGTAGTGAATCCCAAGTCGCGGGTCGAACCTGGCTCTGATACCATATGTAACGACCTCCTTCAGTTACTGTAATGAACCTCCTCTCTACGACAACAACTCGGTAAACATGTGCAATTTTTTTTTGTGTTTAAGGTGTGTGCGCGCATGTAGAAGTAACAGACACACTTGACTCTACATCGCCACTCGACAACCAACAAGACGCAACCACGAGGTTCATCACGAGAATACTGAGGGCACACACCGGGTAACTGCAAGTAATAAACGACCATAGACACAAGGCGCACAACGCAAACATTTAACGACATACTGGGTTATGAACAGTACGAACACAGAGGGAAGGATCCTTAGTAGAAGATCTTACTAATTCTGCACATGAAAGCAGGGCGTTTAATCTTAGTTCTCTGCCTCAGAGAGAGAGAAGGTCAGATAGGCTCCTGGTCGACTGCTCAGGCAGAAACTAGTAATCTTCGTCAGGTGTGTCACAAGAGTGGAAACCCTACCTTTAAAGGGCCCGAGACTCTTGATACGACACTGGATTCTTTCACGAAAATAAACACCACACAAACTTCTATACTAACGCTGCATGGAGGTGTCCACCTCCCACCTGACACGAACAGACCACGCAATGCAAGACAACCAGTACTACAAAATCAAGAACAACCACGAACTCCATGAAAAGCGCAAATCAATAGGACTCAGACAACGACCACCCAATATTAAGACAAGGCGTTAACTATGACTCACTTGGCATTAAATACTGACAAATTTCTCCATTCAATTTCCAAAAATCGTCGAATCACCAACCCATCCTTAATGATGTGAGGGAATTAAATGCAGATTCCCCATTACCTAGGTCGGAATAATCCATGGTACTTAATTAGGGTACTTCATGCAAGGACCCTACCTTTTACATGTCATCAATAATAGTAAAATTTTAATAACCTTACCTAATAGCAATGTCATTTTATTTTAGATCACAATAACCATGCAATTTAAATAACATTAAATTCATTCTCTCCTAGCTAATACTAACAATACACGTGCTATACATTGCAATAACAATAACCTTCCCATAACAATCATGTCATTATAAAAACCTTGCTTTTAACATAACATTAAATTCATTCCCTACTATCTAACACTAACAATACATGGGTCTTACGTTGCAATAACCATAACCCTTCCATTATAACAATGTCATCATATTTTAGGTCACAAAACCTTGAAATTAGAATAACATTAACATTTCAATTCCCCATTAGCTAACACTAACAAATCATGTGCTTTAAATTGCCTTAACGTTACCCCACATGATTAACATTACTGTTCATTATAAAAATTTACATACAGCGTGTCGTTAAAATACCTTCCTTAAAACCAAATCGACGCTGCATTTATATTGCCATTACTTGCCAACCTAATATTGTTTTAAAATTTCAAGAAACATTTACGCATCCCTATAATTTAACCTTCTGTCACCTACACGGCAATATAATAATGTTAAAATTTCAAGAAACATTTATGTATCCCTATAATTTAACCTTCTGTCACCTACACAACAATATAATAATGTTAAAATTTCAAGAAACATTTACGCATCCCTATAATTTAACCTTCTGTCACATGCACGGCAATATAATATTGTTTAAAATTTCAAGAAACATTTACGCATCCCTATAACTTAACCTTCTGTCACATACATGGCAATATAATATTGTTTAAAATTTCAAGAAACATTTACGCATCCCTATAATTTAACCTTATGTTACATACATCCCTTGTATGTTACCTGATGACACTAAAATTTATCTCAAACAAAATCCCCATTAACAATAACCAATACCCAATGGAGTTAAACCGTATCCAATTGTATTGGAGCGATAGTCAATGTGTTAACGATACTCCATTAAATTAAAACAGTATTTAAATCATGTTAGGGGATATCCCCATTTAAATTTAGACGATACTCGCTAAAAATAAGACCATACCCACTAAACCATATGTAAAACAATACACAAATTATAAGGAGATATAGGTCCAATTTTACGACTGTTATGCAACCTACCAACTATAAAATCGATCGGGAAGGACAGTCTTACAATTAATCTCAAATATGTGACAGCAACGCCCAGAATTAACATGGAAGGTCTACAATTATTTTAATAATTACAGATTCACCTGAATTTGAAAGGTAAATTGTAGGACAGTAAAATTCACATGAAAGTAACACAATGTAAAACAGTATTTCTTCAGTGGGTTTTTGTTTGAATTTTTATTTTTATGCTAGGCCCTTTTCTTTAAGGTTACACTAAAATTTTACCCTAGAAAAGTCTTAGGCTTAGGATTTAGATTCTGAGCTAGGCGACAATTGGTTAGGAAAGTTGTTTAAGGATTTCTTAAGGCGTTATTGTTTTAGGGATATTTAGGTTTGTTTCTTGCATCCACATCAATGCGACGTGCCCTTCAAGACGCACCACGTGCTCCAAGGGTGCCACTCGCCTCATTCGTTTCCTTTGCGCGACGTGCCCTTCAGGATGCACCACGTGCTCCAAGGGTGCCACTCGCTTCTTGTGTTTCTTTTGTGAAACGTGCCCTTCAGGATGCACCATGTGCTCCAAGGGTGCCACTCACCAACTGGACTGATTGGTAGACATCTATAACCCCTGGAGTCAACACTCTGCCAGGTAAACTTGTGGGAGACTAAGGGCTCTAAGGACTAAGGCCCCCGCCTTACTGCGCGCCCCTTAGAATCATCGTGAGCGACTGTCACAGTCTGCCCTCATGGCATCATGGATCCTCTCGAACTAGGTAATCGTTAACCTACAGTTCGAGCCACAACGGGAGTGCTNTCGGATCATTCGCCTTCAGTTATAGGTACGCAAGTGCATTATTTGTTCAAAATAAAAGAAACATTATTTAACGTGTATACGAACCCTTATGATGTTAATGGTTGTGTTAGATTTGGGATCACCCCTTTTTCCTTATTGTCTGTTTTATGCGCCTCTACTGATGTAACCCTTGTGATTCCTTTGAGGAGATGTCCCTAGAGCCCTAGCCTCAGTTTCGGCTGTCAGCATTTTTATGGGTATTCTTAGAGGTATATAGAGTTTTACTTCATCTGTGTAGGGTTTTAGATAGTTGGCTGGTCCATCTTACGCTTGAATTATTTTTTATGTAACCAATGGAACCATTCCTTCTGCGGAGATAGTTCGGCTTTTGAAGGAAGGAAACCCTTATCTAAATGAAAACGTTTATCAAGGAATTGCTTTTAATGGGATCATTCTCAAGAAGTTTTTGTTAAGTCAAATGAAATTTTTTTTTTGACCCAACCGGCCTGCAAATCCTGGGGAGGGGCCTGTGATTTACTTGTATTTCCTGCGTCAATAACAGAGAACACTTGACCAGGTCTGCGCTCTTTTTTTTTCTGGGTGGTGGTTTTTTTTTTCTTTGTTTGCATGAGATTGGGATTTTCGACTTGTTGGGTGGTAACCCATAGGCGTATTGGTATTCTTCATCGACTGTTCCTTACATGATGCCCAGTGAGATCCAATTGTGGTTCACAGAATCCTCGAGGGTAATCTTGTAGTTCAACCTTCTTCTGGTGTTGCAGCGACCCTTTTTCCTGTGTAACTTGCTTCTCTGCGTGGCTGTTACACTCCCTCGGCGGGCCGTATAAACTGGCTATCCGTGCCTTCGCCTCTGCCTGTGGTTAGTGGCCTTCTTGTTTCTTGTTTTGCTGCCCCTAATTCGCAATATTCTGGCAGGTACTCTCGGCATTAAATTTTCTAGCGGTTGACCTTACGCCCTGGCATCTGGTTGGGCCGTCAGTTGTGTTCTACAATACGTATATCAGTGTAATCTGAGCCAACGATTTGCCGCTGTAATTTATCGATTGTTGTATTATGCAGAGGTAGTGTCATTAATGTATCTCGTTGAATGGTGTAAGGGTAATTATTATTTCCATTTCAATTAAATGAAATGTTAGGGTAGATAATACACGAGATATAATGTGTTATTCCTTTAATCGCATTGTTATGGTAATCAATGTAAATCTATTGTTCATCATTCTTTTTAATTATAAATTTCATTCGTTTCAATTTTAAAAAAAGAATACCTTTTAAATTTAATTAAATTTTAGTGTTAGACCATTTAATAACTTTATTGTTTTACATTGTGTTACTTTCATTTGAATTTTACTGTCCTACCATTTACCTTTCAAATTCAGGTGAATCTGTAATTATTAAAGTAATTGTAGACCTTCCATGTGAATTTTGTGCATTGCTGTCACATATTTGAGATTAATTGTAAGACCGTCCTTCCCGATCGATTTTACAGTTGGTAGGTCGCATAACAGTCGTAAAATGGGACCTATATCTCCTTATTGTTAATGTTAATGTTATTCTAATTGCAAGGTTTTGTGACCTAAAATATGATGACATTGTTATTATGGAAGGGTTATTGTTATTGCAACGTAAGGCCCATGTATTGTTAGTGTTAGATAGTAGGGAATGAATTTAATGTTATGTTAAAAGCAAGGTTTTTATAATGACATGATTATTATGGGAAGGTTATTGTTATTGCAATGTATAGCACGTGTATTGTTAGTATTATCTAGGAGAGAATGAATTTAATGTTATTTAAATTGCATGGTTATTGTGATCTAAAATAAAATGACATTGCTATTAGGTAAGGTTATTAAAATTTTACTGTTATTGATGACATGTAAAAGGTAGGGTCCTTGCATGAAGTACCCTAATTAAGTACCATGGATTATTCCGACCTAGGTAATGGGGAATCTGCATTTAATTCCCTCAAGTCATTAAGGATGGGTTGGTGATTCGACGATTTTTGGAAATTGAATGGAGAAATTGGTCAGTATTTAATGCCAAGTGAGTCATAGTTAATGCCTTGTCTTAATATTGGGTGGTCGTTGTCTGAGTCCTATTGACTTGCGCTTTTCATGGAGTTCGTGGTTGTTCTTGACTTTGTAGTACTAGTTGTCTTGCATTGCGTGGTCTGTTCGTGTCAGGCGGGAGGTGGACACCTCCATGCAGACTTAGTATAGAAGTTTGTGTGGTGTTTATTTTTGTGAAAGAATCCATTGCCGTATCAAGAGTCTCGGGCCCTTTAAAGGCAGGGTTTCCACTCTTGCAACACACCTGACAGAGATTACTAATTTCTGCCTGAGCAGTCGGCCAGGAGCCTATCTGACCTTCTCTCTCTCTGGGGCAGAGAACTAAGATTAAACGCCCTGCTTTCCTGTGCAGAATTAGTAAGATCTTCTACTATGGATCCTTCCCTCTGTGTTCGTACTGTGCATAACCCAGTATGTCGTTAAATGTTTTCATTGTGCACCTTGTTTCTATGGTCATTTATTGCTTTCAGTTACCCATTGTGTGCCCTCAGTCTTCTCGTGATGAAAATTGTGTTTGCGTCTTGTTGGTTGTCGAGTGGCGACGTAGAGTCAAGTGTTTTTGTTACTTTTGCACGCGCGCACACACCTTAAACACACACACAAAAAAAATTGCACATGTTTACAGAGTTGTTGTCGTAGAGAGGAGGTTCGTTACAGTAACTGAAGGAGGTTGTTACATTTCTTCAAAAGAACAATTATCTCTAAAAATTAAGACCAATCAATATTTGCTAGTATTTATAGTTATGTTTCAAGGAAATCTTGATGGCAACTTATTAAGATGTTTAGGTCCTTTTAAGTCCCATGAAACCTTACAAGAATTGCATGAATGAGTTTTTGGGGGACAATTTGCACATGTAGTGATTACTCATAGGGTTATCAAAGTTGGTTATTATTGACCAAGTATTTTCCAACATGCCTATGCAATGATCATAAAATGTCTTCCTTGTCTAAAAAAAATCAGGAAGAATGAAAAGAGTAGCTATGCCTTTAAATTCTATTTTAGTTGAAAGTCCATTTACACAATGGGGTTTGGATATTATTGGCCCTATTAATCCAAAGTCTAGTAAAGGGAATTCATATATCCTCTCCATCACTGACTATTTCACAAAGTGGTTGGAATTTGTGGCATTAAAAACCATTGATTCAGAACAACTTATTCAATTCCCGAAGGATAATATCTTATCTAGATTTGGTGTCTTGGAAAATTTCATAACAGATAATGGTTCTATCTTCATAGGATAAAAATTCACAAAGTTTTGTGGAGAATGTGGTATATTAATGGGACTATCATATATTTATTATCCTTAAGGTAATGGTTCGATTGAATCAACCAACAAGACATTAATTCCAATCCTTAAAAAGATAATTTAAATGAATAAAAGGAACTGGCACACAAATTTGATAAATGCTCTTTGGGAAAGATTAATCACTCGAAAGGGAAGCACATTGTTATTGGATTAATCAGCAAATGCATACATAAACTGATCTCCCTAGATCCACCTAGATCTAGAACAAAACAAGACATGACATGACACTTTCCCTAAGATTTAATCATCGAATTTACTATCAAACAAGAGATGAGTGACATACCTTTGAATATTGCTTCCTTATATCTTTGTTGTCCTTGCTCCACTCCGGTGCTCTTATGATATTAGATTTGCAATGACACAAACCAACCCAAGTGAAAGCAACAATAGTATATTCAATGAAAACTTATACATGGGATCAAGGAGTCATGTAATAAAATGAGAATGATTTTATGGGAAAGAAACATGCCACTGTATTATATTAAGTAAAAGTGGAAGATAAAACCAAACAACCTTGATGTTGCAAGGTTCCCTTTCAATGGCCCTTTGCTCTGACACACACACTTGCTCCAAACTTGCATGAAGAAGATCCACAATAACTTGATGGACAAATGAAGACCTCAAGCATCAATTGAAATAGAATTACTCTAACACACCCACTACGGGAACTAAGATTTTTCACCTTTTTCTTTCTCCTTCATTATCGAGGGACATAGTTCCCAAATTCCTACGAGGTTCTAGCATAGGCTAGGTCTTTCAATAGAGACCTTCACCAAACCAATTCACTAGTTCTTTCATCGAAAATCCATCGTGTGCAATTAACGCATCAAGTGTAGGATTTACTTCCATGTGTCCATCGGTTGTGACCCCGGGCTGAGCCAAGAGGTGCTTTTCGCATTTCGGGACTTTGGAAACCTGGAGTTCGAAATGCATGGGAGTTGAGCTCTTCGACTCTTCAAAACTCGAAACCCGAAATCCTATTCATACCAAGACGCTTCGGGATTTCACCTACCGGAACTTCACGTACCGGGATTTTGCGATGGATGAAGACGGGGGTTCATACCCTTCGGATTCCCGAGTGTCGCAACACCAAAACCCATATATCTACTGAGATCATTTTAGGGTTTCGCAAGTCAAGATTTCGCGATATGTGAGGATGAGGGGCCTCACATCTAGGATACTCGGGAGCCGAAAATCCAAACCATATATCCAATAATCACTAAACTCATTTCGGGATTTTGCAAGTCGGGATTTCGCGATGTGTGTCGACAAGAGGTCTCGCATCTGGGTTTCCCAAGAGCCAAAACTCTGAAGCTCATATATATTCTAAGCTCGTTTCAGGGTTTCACAAGTCGGGATTTCGCGATGTGCGACGACAAGAGGTCTCTCATCTGGGTTTCCTGGGAGTTAAAACTATGAAGCTCATATATATGCTAAGCTCATTTCGGGGTTTCGCAACTCCGGATTTCGCGATGTGCGACGACAAGAGGTATCTCATCTGAGGTTCCAGGAGCTGAAAATCCAAAATGCCGATCTATATATATATATATATATACATGATGCTAAGTTCATTTCGGGGTTTTGCAAGTCGGGATTTCGCCTTTGGCGAATACAAAGAAACTTGCCCTTGGGTATCCTGAGTGCCGAAACCCTGAAAACACCAAACTCTAACCACGCTATATCATTTTGGGGTTTCTCATATTGGGATTTCGCAACTAGCAAATACAAGGAAACTGACCCTTGGGATTCTCGGGTGCCGAAACTCCAAACTACCAAAATCTACTCATGCTATATCATTTCGGGATTTCTTGTATCGGGATTTAGCAACTAGCGAATACAAGGAAACTGACCCTTGGGATTCCCGGGTGCTGAAACTCTGAGCTACCAAAATCTACTCACGCTATATCATTTTGGGATTTCTCATATCGGGATTTCGCAATTGGCGAATACAAGGAAACTGACCCTTAGGATTCCTGGGTGTCAAAACTCCGAAAAGCTGAGAGGTATCCCCGCTAAGCTACTTTTGGTGACAGGGATGAAGCAATTTCATGGGTTTACTAAATCGATAGTCCTTTCAAGGAACTCACTCCTCTTTGTATGGTGAGGGAACTTTCTCGAAAGGAGGTGCCTTCAAGGAAATCCAACCAAGGAATCGTGTGAGTTAAGTACATGGGATCAAAACACCAGGAAAACATTTCTATACAGAAACCATTTATGAGTGTACAACCATGAGCATGCATTCTAGGAATATTCAATTTAAGATACAGGACATAAATACTTATCAGAAAAGCACCATGTGTGACACAATTGCTGAGAGGGGTGCCTGTTTCCACCCAACCGTAGGCTCAGCGACTCCCAATGGATTTACCACTAGCCATCCCCGAGCTAGACCACGAGGCTTTGAGACTCAGTCTCCTACTTACCACTCGTTGAAATTCAAGGATGAAGGTTACTCTCCTTCTCCTCTTCTCAAGACTCACTACATTTTCCGGAGTTCCTCTGGTTCTCCTCCTGCAATTCCTGTTGTGCGCTCTGCTCTCCCCACACTTCCTTTCTTGCTTTGTCCTGCAAGGTCGCATGTGGCGCGAATTCCCCTGCAGTGGTCAAGTCTGAGGGATTCTACAGATGGGCCATTCACCCCCATCTCCTCATTAACTCATGAGGAGCCTCCCCACCTACCATCCTGGAGAGTAATTCATTACAAGGCCAGAGAGTAGCTTTGGTCTTTGAACCAGTAAAGACCAATACGGTATTGGTTTGGTGGAAGTTAATGCCACCATTATAGGTGCCTTCCACCACCTTTCATCAGCCATCATGGTCTCTTTTTCAGCACATCCCCCTCCCAATAGTCATGCAACATATATTCACACATCATTTACATTCATCGACCCTTTTATACAGGGTCTGTCAAATCACACATTTACATCTTGGAGTTTGCCATAGTTCTTGGCCAATATAGTTGTTTTTATAGACTAGGGGAAACAGGGTGTTACAATTCCCTCCCCCTTAAAGGAACATCATTCTCGATGTTCTATCTATCAATAGAACATGTAAGTATAGAAGTAAACAAAATCAGATATGCCCGTTTCATGGCATCTTCCATTTCCCATGTAGCCTCATCTGGGCCAAAATGTTTCCACTGCACCTTGACCTGTGCAATGGTCGATTCTTGAGCGGGGTTTCCTTTCTGTCCAGTATGCATTGAGGTTCTGGTAGGAATTATCCCTCTGGTTCCACCTAGATCATAGACCAGACAATTA
>SNQJ01S0249061.1:0-12957 GCA_010110895.2 Picea sitchensis | reverse complement strand
TGGACTAGGTCCACTATATTATTAAATAAAACCCACTATGGTAGTTAGAGATAATAAATGTAAGAGGACTTCTTAGAAGGTTCTACTTCTAGAAGATTCCTCCTCTAGAATGTTCTTAGGGATGGTAGCACTATATAAAGGGGTTCAAGCAATGTAATGGGACAGGAAGAGAATTATTGTATTTGGAGCGGTAGCTCAATAGGAGGATGCCCCCTCAAAGAGGCAAGTGAACAGGAGAGGATCCCTTCCGTAATAGGATCCATTGTATGGTGTTGCCCTACCTCAAGGGTTTGATATAATAAAGTGATATTTTTCTTCTATATTGCTCTTTGGATCTATTGTGTATTCAGTATTTGTGGTGATTATATTTGTAGATCTATTCAGGTTCTTAACAATCTATCCTTTGACTATAATTTTTTGCATCATCTGTATTGTTTGCACTATAGAAGTAAAAACATTATTATATATACATACATGTGTGTGCGTGTGTGTGTGTGTGTGTGTGATCGTATCATTGGAGAATATATTCGAGGTCTTATTGTCAGCTTCGTTGTTCCCAATGTTGTAAATGCATAGATATCCAAAGTTTTGAGCTTAGACACTCCTTTTCAATTTTTATTACATTTTTACTAAAATGTTTACAAACCGAAAGTTCTAAGCATGGACGTTGTTTTTTTACTATTACTAATGTATTTTTCATATTATTATTAGTCCTTTATATTTGTATTGAAATGTTTGCATACCAAAGGTTTAGATCATTGACACTTTTTGTGAGGTGCTTGAATAGGTTTGACAACTTAAATGTTTACATGGTGCGAGGTCCTGAAACAGGCTCGACATCTTAAATGTTTGCATACCGCGAGGCCCTTAGATAACTTGACAACCTTAAATGTTTACCTAAATAGGATTCTCAGAGTACATTTTTCCTTGAAATTTTCCATACAATGTTGCAGTGAATTTGGAAAATATTGTTGTCCACCGCCAGTTGAATAGGCATTGTATGTTTCATACTTCTTCTAGGCCTGGAATGCAATTTCGTCATCGTTGAAGCTACATACACTGTTTACTGGCTCGGTGGGTGCTTCTTCTTCGTTGGTTCGTCGATTGCTACTTGTTGTTGTTTGGTTCAACTTTGCAAGGTTGGGGTCCTGCATTCGCAGTTGGATCTGTTTTTATTTTTTTTACTTTGCGGGGTCTGAGTGTTGCACCCACAATTCGACCTGCACTTCTTTCGTTCTTTATTTCGGAGTAAGTTTCCATGCCATAATTTCATTTTCTATTCCTTCTTTGTTGTTCAGAGTTTGTAGTTTGCAAGTAAGAATGTTTGCTTATTTCTACTGGCATGCTCGTCGTGTGTTTCTGGTTCCTTCTATGCTTTGACTGTAGTTTGGTAATCGTTGGAGATACACATGTTGTTTACTAGTTCAGTGTTTGTTGTTTGTTCATTGGTTTGTTGGTTTGTCAATTGTTGGTTCTTGTTGTTTGGTTCAAGTTTACGATTTTGGGGCCCTAGGGCTATAGTTGGGCATGTTCGTTCTTTCTTGCTGGTTTCATGCTTTCTGTTTTCTTTTGTTTACTTCGGATTTGTAGGGTTGGGGTCCTGCGCCGGTAGTAGGAGTTGTTTTTTGGGCGCTTTGTGGTGTACCCGCGTGTTGTTCACCATGTTTGGTGAAGTCGAGATCTGGCGCCTGTTCCATGCCCGCCTTTTCTGCTGTAAAATTCTGTTGATACTTCAGTGTTGACATGATACAAAATAGTGGAATAAGAAATAATTGGACAACTACATGTGCAATTGCAATATCCATTGTTTTTTTGTTAAAATAAAACATGTGCAAAACACACTTATTAACCATATATAGTGAAGTGTGCCCATATCACAATACAACTTCTTTATCCTCTACACAGACTGGTGTGACCACGATACAATTTGTTTTGTACTTGAGATATGATATGCACACCAAAGATATTGCAAAATTATATTTCCATGTCTGGAAGCATATTTGGATACTTTTCCACGGAAAACCAAAATCATTTAGCTATGGCCATGCAATTTCTTAATATTTTGTGGCTAGTAATATATTTTGGGCAGGGAAAAACTTATATATTTACAACCATGGGTGGAGAAAAGCAAAGGTTCATGTTTCTGACTTTCTTTTATTCTATTCGTTGATTCTTATTTATTGTACGTACATATTACTTGTTCTTCGTTGCATACCATCTTCCATTCATGTTCATGTGTTTTGTGCATTCCCACATTCAAACAAACAAAATAGCTGGAGAAAATAAAGGAGTCTTAACTGCAGTGGTGGAAGAGGTGATACAAAGGTACATGCTTGTACTGTTATTTCATATTCCGTTGTTTTTCATTTTGTTTATTGTCTGTATATGTGTTCACCTAGTTTATTGTATGTAGATATTGCGTTCCTTCCTACATAATAACTTATCTTCATTACATGTCTTCCAGCATACTAACTTCCTTCATGTCCATTGTATTTTTCCTGCATTGCTACATTTAAACAAACATAGTGGTTGGAGAGGACGATGGACTCTTTGGCGCAAATGTACAAGAGGAGTTACATAGGTGCATACCTATACTCTTATTTCATATCCCAATGTTTGGTATTTCATTTATTGTCTGTGTATTTGTTCTACTTGTCCTACTGCTTTGCACCTTTTTTATTGTATGTATATACTACGTATCTTTTTGCTTATTCTCATGTGAATCATATTCTCTTTCCTTCTACATTGAAATAAATAGAACTGTATTTTTTTTCTTTTACATGTCTTTATTCATGCTAACTTGCCTTCATTTCCATTGTATGTTCGGCGTTGATACCTTGGAAGAAACAAATTGGTTGGACAGGAAGATGATTTCTTATATGCAACAACAGAGGGGTCTATGGTACAATCTTTGAAAAGGTATACCAACTGTGCTATTAGATTAAACATACAAAAGGGTGGGGGGGGGGCCATATAATATTGGACTAGAAAATGATGATTTGGAAACTAAAGGCCTTTGTGCCCTCCCCATTTCTTATTTTTCCATTTTCTATTATCCCTTTTTCTTTCTGATTGCTCTGCTGAGTCGTCTTTCCGAAAATTCCTTGGTGCGCGAGTTGGTGCACTCACAGGTTCACATTTATGGTCATTCTTATACCTTATTCCATACTTACCCACTTTGTCAATTACGGGTGCCAGGATGGTGGGTTCAAGATTGCGCCTTTGGCTTCATAGGTTCTGTGATATATAGATTGGTCGTCGTGCCCCGCCATCATGCCCTATTTATTGTTACACATTTTTTCAGTCAAAATATCTAAGGCATACAATTTGACCCTCGGGTCCTCATGTTTCTTGAGTATCCCTTGAAACCCTTTTTTGTATTCCATCAATGTATATGCTTGTTTATTCCTTTTGATGTTCATCTACACATGCTTGCATAAAAAAAAATGGACTAGTGACATGGCCATAAGAATTCAATCATCCCAAACATCAGCAGATCGACAAGTCCAAAGGTAAATATTCATACATTTTGTTCCTCGTATGTTTACCAAAAAAATATCCTCAACTATTTATTCATCTATGTCATGGTGAATATGTTGATGTCATCTGCAACACATACTTTTTAGTTCACAAGAAGTATCAACAAGTGCAAGCGAGACACCAAACATAGCGCAGGTTCCACAGACTAAGAAGTCTCGTTGCAAAACTATGGCTCCATAGCTCATCCAAGTTGTGTGTCTACTTGTACATTTATGCCAGGAAAAAAAGAAAACAAAAAAATAATGCACACTACCATTCACATTAGTTTTCCTGTTCAAAAATTGTCACCAGGTATAAACTTGTAACACCCAAAATACTATCAATAGAGGTCTTGAACAACCGTCGAACTGGACACGTGTTCATCGGGGACATAATGGTCATCTATAGCACCTACTTGGACAAGGCAAACAAAACTAGATCCATTATGCGTACCGACATAACAAACAAGGAGGCCCCGATGACAGTCACGCTGACTATTCCTACACAACTTGTCCAGAAACATGCAAAAAATATATTTCCAGGTAATGGGATATCCATTACAAATTTTAATATATTTCCCAAAACAGTATATAACCGTGGTGATTGTGATCAGATTATATCGCTCAAGGAAACAAGTATTGTGGAAAAAATTCTCATTATTTGTTCAGAATATCGTTTCATTTCGGATGCAAATATCGACCAACTTGCACAAAGCAACGACATTTACCCAATCAGAACCATTTGCACAGTTGTCACACTCACGACAAACCTTGGCTCGCAATACATTCTCCATATAAAAGATGGAGAGTCAGATAGCAACAAGGCAATGGTAATGTTCTCCATATCCAGTTTTGTCCTTTACTTTTGCATGTCCATGTATCTCGGTTAAGTTACAAAAATATTTCACTTTTCCATGTTGCAACTGCAATTGTTTGATACCTATTCAAATTTGTTTTCGTCAATGGAACAACAATTTCATAACAGGCAATTTCCAATTATGCTCTTCAAAAATATAACAAATAAAAGAGATGTTAAAGAAAGGATATTTCGAACAACCCAAGAAACATTTGTAACAGAATTGCGAGCAGGCATAGTACAGGATCTCAAAAAACTAACTAGCTCAACAACTTTTGTGCATATACATCTACATATTTATCCTCACTTTTCTCATACAAATAGCCTTCACCAAATTTCTGCAGTTCTTTTTTTTTTGTGTGTGGGGGGGGTGCAGTTGTATACTATATTGTTTAATATATTAACTGCTATGATCATGTTTCCAGGTTGAAGGTGTTTTTGTTGTAGCGAATGCATACTCGACCCCCTTTGAGCCTCTCTGTGAGAAATGAAACTCTCCTGCTTCTGCTTCTACTTTCATAAGTGATGATACGATTGATTGTCTGCGATGCAGTAAAAAATGTCCATATATATATATATAGACATTGCCTCAATGTTGCCATACGAATCGTGGGAAACACAACCATGCATTGTACAATTAGACAACCTCTGTTACAATATGTGCTTCCTGGGTTAGCAGAATTGTCATACTAAGCATACCTATAGAAAAAGGAAAACAATGTCTACATGTTGTGCGACTTTCAGATACATATAAAATTTACCTTAAATGAGGACAATGCAATATTGCATATTGGATGAAAAAAAAATCATATCAAGATTTGGCAAGAAACGAAAATATCTCATGTGTGTCTGTAATTTTTCTTCAACACCCAGATGGATGTTCGTCGTACTCAAGTTCTTGTTTCCATATATTTTGTGTCTTCTTGTGCACTTGAAACAACAAGGAGAATCTAATTACAAATGCAATTGATGTTGTTATTTTGATGTTTTTTTGCATCTCTTACTAAGAATTTTGCATATTTGTTTCGGTGTTCAAATAGAAAAAAAAAAAAAAATGGTGGCTAGATGTGGCTTTGATGGAGGAGTCTGCATGTTTTTGGGGTGCCCAAGTTGGACAATTGTTTTCCAACTATATAGGCATGGCAGGATTTCTGCATTTTTTTTTGGTGCCCGAATAAAATAAAAATTGGTCCCTAACTATACATTTATGGTATGGTATCTGCATTTTCTCAATGCCCTAATTGAAAAAAAAAGACTCGGCATGGATTGAAACATGAGCTTGAGATTTTCATATCTCACTATAGAGATTGGGGAGTTCAAGCATTGGAATTCATACAAGCAGGTGCGGTTGTTGGTGATGTACACACACATAAGATTGTTACAAAAATGGGAAGCATGAGAGAAAACCCCATAAAAAGTATCCAACTGTAAATAACTCGGGCCCATCCTTTGAACCATCGAAATAGCTTGCTCCTCTAGGCATAATCATCAGGAATTTCTAATAATATTGGAAATTTGGCATTGTTAAAACTGGTTGTGATAGACCATGTCACTATCAGAAGAAAATGTCCATAGTGATATTGCTTAATGGTAAAATAGTAATCAACAACTTTCTTGTTCCCCATTTCGAGGTCTGCTTATAAATAGCATACAGTGGCGAAGCTCCACTTGTTGTGTGTTGTCTTATGTTTGGCAGACTTTTGTTCATATCCCATGGCCCTGATTATTTTCTCGTGGGAACATATACCAGATGTAAGAGAAAACCAATGCCACAATGTGTTTTTTTTATATATCAAATTGTTTGTTGCAAAGTTCGATGCGTGCTTCTCTACGGAACCTTGTGGGATCTTGCTTGATGCCTTCTGTGTTTATGCATTGCCTTCTGCATCAACTTTCAATACATTTGGCATTTACTTGGTTCTTGGTTGTATGATTCATTTTGGAAAATTAATAATACATTCAGGATCTTCGTAGTTTTTCTATGATCTTAAATACTATGGAGGACATTCTTTGCCCTTTAATATAAGCTCTGTGATGCAAATGTAGTATGTGGCTTGTTTTAGCACTTTTCCTTGATCGATGAACTTAGCAAAATTAATTTCCTGGACAAATTTGAAATAAAATAATATATACTATGGTAGTCCAATGGAACTATCATATCAACAAGAGGAAATCAAAATTAAAATTCGTCATTGTTATACTTATGGTGAAGCTGACAATACAATAACTTTACTTAGACATCCCAAAATTGATTTTCTTGTAGCTTTTCGACGCTTCTCTTATACAAGCAGATCCTAGAAACTATAAGCATGGCTCATTGTATCTATTCCTTGATTGAAGAACATGTTCACATGTTTAATGCACTTCATAGTTACTATTAAGACCATCAATGGGGATTTCTTACACCAATAACCACTCCCAAAAATTGTCATCCCCTTTCTTTTTTCCCTCTGGTTTACCTTTCTGGTTACTTACTCTTTTTTCAGAAAATGTCTAGGTGCGACAATTGGTGTATTCACGTCTTTAGATTTACACTTACTTTTATATCACCAGCTTGACCGACCACTTCCCCGTTTCATATTGAACAAACTTTTTGGATCGTGGGTTCCCAGATAAGCGGGTTCAACATTGTGTTTCCATTGTTCCACCGCCTGGAAACAACACTCGGACTTCCACGATCTACAAATTAGCAAACAAATTCCCCTTTATCTCAGTTTTAGCACTTTTCCTTGATCGACGAACTTAGAAAAATTAATCTCCTAAAATAATTTGAAATAAAAGAATATATACTATGCGAAGTCCAATGGAACTATCATATCAATGAAGGACATTAAAATTCAAATTCGTCATTTCTATACTTGCGGTGAAGCTGACAGTACAATAACTTTACTTAGACATCCCAAAATTGATTTTCTTGTAGCTTTTTGATGCTTCTCTTATACAAACAGATCCTGGAAACTATAAGCATGGATCGCTATATCTATTCCTTGATTCAATAACATGTTCACATGTTTAATGCACTTCATAGTTAATGTTAAGACCATCAATGGAGATTTCTTATACCAATTCCCGCTTCCGCAAATTTCCATCCCATTTATTTTTTCCCTCTGCTTTCTGTTTCTGGTTACTTACTCGTTTTTCGAAAAATGTCTACATGCGGGAGTTGGCAAATTCACGTCTTCAGATTTCCACTTACTTTTATATCACCAGCCTGACCGACCGCTTCCCCGTTTCATATTGAACAAAAATTTTGGATCGCAGGTTCCCGGATAGGCGGGTTCAACATTGTGTTTCCATTGTTCTACTGCCTGCAAACAACACCCGGACTTCGACGATCTACAAATTAGAAAAAAAAATCCCCTTTTCTCATTTTTAGCACTTTTCCTTGATCAATGAAATTAACAAAATTAATCTCCTGGAATAATTTGAAATAAAAGAATATATACTATGCGAAGTCCAATGGAACTTTCATATCAATGAGAGGAAATTAAAATTAAAATTCGTCATTGTTATACTTGCGGTGAGGCTGATAGTACAATAACTTTACTTAAACATCCCAAAATTGATTTTCTTGTGGCTTTTCGACGCTTCTCTTATACAAACAAATCCTGGAAACTATAAGCATGGTTCGGTGTATCTATTCCTTGATTGCAGAACCTGTTCACATGTTTAATTCACTTCATAGTTACAGTTAAGACCATCAATGGGTATTTCTTACACCAATTCCTGCTTCCAAAAATTTCCATCCCCTTTTTATTTTCCCTCTGCTTTCCATTTCTGGTTACTTACTCATTTTTCAGAAAATGTCTAGGTGTGGGAGTTGGCGGATTCACGTCTTCATATTTCCACTTACTTTTATATTACCAGCCCGACCGACCACTTCCCCATTTCATATTGAACAAAATTTTTGGATCACGGGCTTCTGGATAGGCGAGTTACCGAATAGGCGGGTTCAACATTGTGTTTCCATTGTTCTACCGCCTGCAAACAACACCCAAACTTCCGCAATCTACAAATTAGCAAATAGATTCCCCTTTATCTCATTTTTAGCACATTTCCTTGATCGATGAACTTAGCAAAATTAATCTCCTCGAATAATTTGAAATAAAATAATATATACTATGTGAAGTCCAATGGAACTATCATATCAACGAGAGAACATTAAAATTCAAATTCGTCGTTGTTATTCTTGGGGTGAAGCTGACAATACAATAACTTTACTTAAACATCCCAAAATTGATTTTCTTGTGGCTTTTCGACGCTTCTCTTATACAAACAGATCCTGGAAACTAGGGTGTAAGTTCGTTAAGCAGGTTGTCAACGTAACTTTTCCACCCACTCTATCTTGGCCCCTTGTTACTTTGTTCCCACGACGTTGGATTTCATCAACAACTAGTGTGCTCATTATGAGAAGGTTTTGTTTTCTTACTAGATTTTTAGCATGTGATGTTTGTTCTCCCTAGCAAACTCTAGGTTGAATCTTTATTTAATGGCGTCCGTTCTTGAAATGACCAATGAAGGAACCCCTATTCCATGGGAACCTTTTGTTTTTCCTTATTACGGGAACATTGGTCCTCCTCACATTGCTACTTTGAGCCTTCCAGGTCTCATAATTGGATTACCAGTATGGTTGTTTTCCACTCAGGTAATCTCGAATGAAGCTAGTGCTTCTATGGTAAGCACTTCCCCCCAACAACATCAACCTCATGTTGATCCTTCACTGTCTTCACCAGTAAGATCTTCTTTGCCTTCTTCACTTGCAAGGTATTCTTCCATTTCATCTTCTTCACAGAGTGAAATCTCTGAAACTAGTAACCCGGTGGATAAGAAGAAGAAGAAAAGGAAGAATAAGAAGAAGAAAAATAAGCAAGGATCCAAAATTCCAACCACTATCGGACGTGTTGGAAAGAAACTAGTTACTGTTGATCATGCTGGGAGTGTTGATGATGTCAAAATCACCCAAACAACCCATAAACCCAAGTACCCTTGCAGGCTTTTCAAGGGTATCCATATTCTTAAGGATTGCTCGAGTCTATCCAAGGTTATAGAAGCATGGTCTACACACCCTCGCCAGCCCATGTCGTCAGCCTTTGAACAACATGTTGATGACCTCCCGTCAACTAGTCAAGATACTGTTGGGAAGAAGAAAAGCAGAGCCAAGTTCTCGTGTATGTTAAGAAAAGGGAGTCATATAACTGACCTTTTCCCTCGTATGGAAGAAGCCTTGAAATTAATGGAAGAAATGATTGTTTCACAGCCTCACCTTCCAGCTGCTTATTGCAAGCTTACTCTCAACCCACATGTAGTTGATGAAATGATTAATCTGGTCCCTTCATCGGTCAATCCGATTGATCATGTCGTCAATATGGTCACGTCCTTAGTTGAACCAGTTGACAAAGTGGTCGATCTGATCCCATCCTCAGTCGATCCCACTCTCCCTCCAAAGAATGAAACCCAAGCAGTCGATCCGTTTCCATCCGTCGACCCCATTCTCCTCTTGGAGAATGCAACCCAAGTGGTCGATCTGGTCTCTTCATCGGTCAATCCTACTCTCTCGCTTGAGAATAAATCCAATACTGCCCACATTTTTCTCATTGATACAAACTCTACCATGCCGGGGGGTATTCCTCCTTCTCCAGTGGAACCCCCTCCAAGTAATGAGACCATCTTGTTTAATTGGGGTGTGCTAATTGGACCTCGTCTTCCCTCTCACATTCCTTTCCATATTATAGTATAGGTTTGTGGTCGGGACATTCCTCAGACGCTGATAGATGAAGGTGCATCCATTAGTATTTTGTCCTCTCTTGCTTGGCAAGCTTTGGGTTGTCCTCAACTTGCGTCAGTTACACATAATCTGTTAGCTTTTAACATAAGAACTAGTCACCCTTTAGGGATCCTTCCTCAGTTTCCCATAACTTTGGGAGGGAAAAATGTCTTTATTAACGTTATGGTAGTCCAATACCCCTTGGATTTCTCTTTACTCCTTGGGCGCGATTATGCCTATGCCATGAAAGCTATTGTGTCCACTCTTTTTTATATGATATCTTTCCCTCACGATGGAATAATTGTGACTATTGATCAACTTTCATTCATCGGTATTGATTGGATGACCTCCCTAAATGGTTCTTATATGCAGACGGTATCGCCCCCGCCACAATTTAATTATGTGGCGTTGTCTCCCATGCCTTCAACTGTTGATGAATATGATCCTCTCATTGTAAGCTTAGTCTCTTATGACTTAGATCCGGTAGTTGACATGGTGATCTATTCGGTAAGGATATTGGAGCCTGGTCTCCTTACCCCTATCATGACCCTCGACATGGTGTCCTTCCAGAGTGTGTTTCTTCCATCCAGTGAAGATCTCTTGGAATCCATGACCGAGTTTTATCCCTTGANAGCATAGTTTTTTTATTTCAAGCTCATTAAAAAATGAAACCAGCTTTGAGCATGGTTTTCTGATTTCAAGATCATTAAAAAATGAAACCATCTTTGAGCACGGTTTTCTAATTTCAAGCTCATTAAAAAATGAAACCATCTTTGAGCACGATTTCCTAATTTCAAGCTCATTAAAAAATGAAACCATCTTTGAGCACGGTTTTCTGATTTCAATCTCATTAAAAAATGAAACCAACTTTGAGCATGGTTTTTTTATTTCAAGCTCAATAAAAAATGAAACCAGCTTTGAGCATTGTTTTTTGATTTCAAGATCATTAAAAAATGAAACCAGCTACGCGGATAGTTTTGGCGTCTCTCTGGAAACCTCGTTAAAAAATGAAACAGAGGTTACGAGCATAGTTCTTCTCCTGTGTCAAGCTCGTTAAAAAATGAAACAAATTCCCCCTCTTTGTTTGAGTCAAGTCCTTCGTCTAATATTTGAATCTTCCTTTCTTTCGTCTTTGCAGTTGGATGAAATGAAGATTGGGGGGCAATGCTTCTAGCCTCTGGACTTCATGCTGAAGTTGAGACACTAGCTTCTTAAGCTGGGGACTAAGTACCAACCATGTGTTGGGAAGATGCAAGCATGCTTGTCTATGGTTCAAGCTTGTGTAAAAATGAAACCACCTACCTCAAGCATAGTTTTCTATGGTTCAAGCTTGTGTAAAAATGAAACTAGGTCCAAGCATAGTTTTGTTTAGTTTTAAATCTTGCATAAAAATGAAAACAATCTCGAGCTTAGTCTTTGTTCTTTCTCATGCTCGTAAATACATGAGAATAAGTTACCGAACTTATTCTTTTTTATTTATCGTGCTCGTAAATACGTGAGAATGTAACCGAGTATACTTTTATCACTTTTTCGGACTCGTAAAGGTTACACGAAAAAGGAACCACATGGAGTCACCTTTAAGCTCTTTTCAGACTCTCTAAACATGAAAATATTGTTGAGCGACCTTGTTCTTTTCATGCTCGTTAAAGTATTTGAAGAAACCATTTGTTGAGCGATAGTTTATCTCTTTTTCGGTCTCATCAGACTACTTTACAAAAAAGGAACCGAGAGAGTTCTCTTTAAGTGTTTTTCGAACTCTCTAAACATGAAAAACCCTTGAGTTTTGCTTCTTTGGACTCGTTAAACAAACATCGAAAGGCCATATGGGACCGAACCACTCCTTCCTAGGGTTTGTTCAAAATACTCTGAAGGACTCATCCAAAGGATGAGCTTACATTACAAACATATGTTATCCTCCTCAAGCTTGCGTAAAAATAAAGAGGTACTCGCTAGAAATGGTGGGGGGAAATTGGGAAAGAAATGTGTCTAAACCTGTATTCTATGGAAGAGTCTCTTTTGAACATGACACCATTTCACTCACCTTGTGTCTAGGTTGGAAAATATACTTGTCTCTTGATCATACTCCTTTATAAGATTACAAATTGTTCTGTGATCCCCACTGTTGAGTCAGTTTTTCCAAGACAATTGTCGTGTCATTAATATGGTCAAAAATAAGTTCAACCCGGAAAGCCTTCTATTGTGTCGGCCATTTCTGCAGTCCTTTAAACTTCTATTGCGTTGGCCATCCCTGAGTCAGTCCTGAATCACTTGTTACTTTGTTCTACTTCAAATATTTTTATCTATTTCATGTCATTGATGGGGGATACATTAGGGCCTTCCTTTGATGAGTCTTTTCCTGTCGACTTCAACTCATTAACCAGGAATTAGACTTAGAAACTAGTTGGTACCTTGGAACTTGCATGCCTTAATGGTAGGTTTCTTCACTTTCAACAATGGGTTTTCATTATTGACCCTTGATCGGGAGATTCTGCCGAGTGTTCGACCTCAGCTCATTGATTCACATTCGTTGGATTGTACTAGTGTACCTTGGGAGTCATTGACATTAATGGTGATTTCCCTCGCACTTGTTAATGGTATTCACTAATGACTGGTAATCAAGTGGTTTCTACCATGTTCGACTTCAACACATGTATTTGCATGGTTAGATTCATACTATAGAGTGGTGGAGACGAAGACCCCGAACCTTTTCTCACAGATTCAGGTTGCGTTGGAGTATATTCAGTTTGTACTGTTGCATAGATCCACATTGTATGTCTCATGGCTATGTTCAAATTTGAGTCTTTAACACATAGATCCAC
>SNQJ01S0249059.1:0-12957 GCA_010110895.2 Picea sitchensis | reverse complement strand
TCTTCCTTGTAACCTGTCCATCTTCATTAAATTTATTCCTATATGCCCACTTTGTGTCAATCAAATTCTTATCCTTTGGTCTTGGAACCAATTCCCAAGTTTCATTTTTCTCTATTTTATCCAATTCTTCATCCATGGCCTTATTCCAAAATTCATCCTTGCTATCCTCTTCAAAACAGGTTGGTTCAATCGTAGATGAGAGTGTTAGGTGCATTTTTTCTGGTGAACGGATTCTTCTTCTGGTCTCAACTCCTGCATCTTTGTTTTTGATAATCTAATTTGAAGGATGATTCTTCTGTACTCATTTTCTAAGTGTCTTTGGAGGCACTTTCTGAACTTTCTCTTCTTATTCTGTTGGATCCTCTTCATATTCCCCTTATACTTATTTTTCCTCTTCTACTTCTTCTTCGTAAAGTTTTTATATTGATTCATTTTCTTCTTCCTTTAATTATTGTCTACCTGTTGCATCAATTGTTACATTGATGCTTTCCACAAATTTGTTCAATCTCGAGTTCTAACACTTGTATGATTTCCTTGTACTTGAGTAACCAAAAAGTACTCCTTTGTCCACACGAGAGTCGAACTTTCACATTCTACCATCTTATCTTTTGATGTAGCATTTGTTTCCAAAAAAGCTGAAGTGTTTCACATTTCTTGGTCTTCCTTTCCATAGCTCGTAGGGAGTTTTGTCAGTGTTGTTTCTAAGCATTACTTTGTTTTGAATGTGAACTGATTTATGCACTACCTATTTCCAAAAGATATTTGTCAATTTAGAATCCATTAGCATTGTTCGAACCATTTCCTGTATTGTCCTATTCTTTCTTTCAACAACTCCATTCTGTTAAGGTGTCCTAGCAACATAGAATTGCCTTTTTATTCCATACATGTTGCAGTAGTCCAAAAATTCCTTTGAAGTGAACTCTCCTCCATTACCAGATCTCAAGCATTTTCTTTTGAATCCATTTGATTTTCAACCATTTCCTTGTAGATCTTGAAGTTATCAAAAGCTTATGACTTATTCCTAAGAAAGCAAATTGCAATCATTCTTGTATAATCATCAACTAATAACATAAAGTATTTCTCACCTTTTAAACCCTTTGTTGTATTTGGTCCAACTATATCAGTATGCACAATTTATAGTGGTGTTGTCATTGAATATTCTTTTGATTTAAACCTGGTCTTTGTTTGCTTTCCTTGTTGACAATGCTTGCATAAAGTGTTGCTTGGTTTCGTGATCTGGGGCATTTCTCTAACTACTTCGCTTTTGTTGACTTTGAAAAGGTTATCAAAATGTTTGTGACCCATTCTTTTGTTCCATAGCCAAATTTCATATTCCTTTCCTAGGCAACACTTTTCATTTCCAAATTCACTTAATACATATATGTTTCTTGAAGTTCTCGCAGCTGTTGCAATCAATTTTCCTGAACCTTATTTTCTTATCTCACACTTTTGTGAATCAAAAGTAACTTTATGACCTTGGTCACACATTTGAATCACACTTAGAAGATTATTTTTCATATCTTCTACTAGTAGAAGATTTTTTGCCTTGGTATTCTTGTTCCCAATTATGACTATGCCTTTTCCAATGATTTTAGCTAAAACATCATTTCCGAAGGAGACTGATCCATCTCTTTCCTTTATTAATGTAAGAAACTTGTCTCTATCACCTGTCATGTGTTTTGAAAAATCATTGTCAACATAACAACCACATTTCTTCTTCTTATCTTGTAGAGTGAGTGTGCATTCTTCATTGTTATACTGATTTTTATTTCTTATCCATGTCCTTTTCTGAGGTTCTTGTCTATGACTGTTGTTGTTCTGTTGTGGTTCTCTAGGAGAGGTTTTCATTCTACAATCTTTAGCCATGTGTCCAAAGTTGTTACATTTGTAACATTCCACTTCAATGCTCAAAGATTCAAACCTGTTGTAATTTTTCTCTGTGTTTCACTAGGCCTTCTTAGATAACCCTTTTGTGTATGACTTTGAAATTTTTTTATTTTCTTGTTGTTATCTCTTCAATTCACAACTTTATGTCCAAAATGATTACATGCATAACATAAACCAATAAAGATAGTTTGATACCTGGTAGTTGAAGATATTCTGAAAGGAGTTACTCTTATGAATCCTTCCTCTTCCCGAGCTCTGTCTATTTATGTTGGTTGTTGATTCTAAAATATGAATCTTCTCGGTGGAGGAGTGTCCCTGTATTTTTCTTTGTAGACCTTCCTATCCCTTTTGATTATTTCTTCATAGATTTTTGGATATGTTTCTTGTTCTATTTTTTTGGAGCTTGTTCCCTTTTCTTTCTGATTGTATCCAAGTTCGGAATTTTCATGATGAGGTTTTTGACTGTTGATAATGTCATTCAAAAATTTTGAGTTGTTCTCCATATTTTTCTTTTGAATATCCTTTCTTAATGTGACAATTTCTTCTTCCAAATTTCCAATGATCATGTCTCTTCCTTCTAGTTGTTCTTTGAGTGTTTCTTCAATTCTTTTATCTTCTTCAATTTGAACCTTCAAATTTTTGATCATTTGTTCTAGTTCCCGAGTGTCTTCTTTCTTGTCTAGTTCCACTTGTAGTTTCTTGTTTTTCTTCTTTTGTCTTCTGATAACTTATATGGAGCACAACAATTCTTCTCGGTGGTCAACTTCTACCTCTTCATATTCTTCTTCGACCTCTTCATATTATTATTCGAAGTCTTATTTATCAGAGTCTTCGGCTTCCATGAATAGAACTCTTTATGTCTCACTATCACTGACTTCATCTTCATCTGATGATGAGATGTCTTCTTTTGTGCACAATATTTTCTTGAAAACTTTCTTTGTGGTTCTTTTTCCTTTATATGTTTGTTTTCTATTTGAGTAACCTTCATCATTTCTCTTTTTCTTATGAGGATTTTTTTTAGAAAAATGACCAATACCATCACAATTAAAACAAATCAAAGGAATATTACCTCTATACCTATCGTTGGTTCCCTTATTCAATCTTCTGACAAAGTTGGTTGTTTCTTCATCATCTGCCAAGATGTCACTACTGCTGCTATGTTCTTTTTCTTTTTTATTTCCCTTTTTATTTGACCTTTTGGATGCTTTGAAGGCTACTTATTTTATATATGGATTTTCGTGTTCAGTTATCATTTCATATGCTGTGAATATTCCATGTAGTTCATCCATTCTTATTCAGTTTAGATCTGCTCTTTCTTCTGGTGTTGATATCTTAGGGTCAAATCTCATAGGAAGATATCTTAGTACCTTTTGAACAATTATAGATTTTTTAATTTCTTCTCCCAACCCCAAGATTACATTTATTGTTTCATCGACTCGTAAAAAGTAAGATGCATTATTCTCATCTTCCTTCATCTTTAATTGTTCTAACTGACCTCTATAATTTTGCATCTTTGTTACTTTGACTTTTGAATCTCCTTCATAAATATTTTGAAGTTTTTCCCAAATATCTTTAGTAGATTTACAATGTGCAACTTTGGTGAATATTGATTCTGCAAGACCATTCATAAGTGCATTTTTGGCTTTGGAATTATTCTGAACGAGTTTCACTTCTTTGACATTTGTCAGCGGAACTGCTGGTATTGTGTATCCATCTACAATTTATTGTCAAATTTCAAATCCATGTTCCTGTATATATGTCTTCATCATTATGCTCCAAAATGCATACTTTTTTCCATCAAACTGTGGTATTCCATTTTTATACATGTTGTTTCTCTCCATGATCTACCTTTCAGTGGTTGAACTGATTTCTGAAGGAACCTGCTCTGATACCAATTGTTGGATTACTAAGAGGGGTGGTAAATCAATAACAGATCAATCTAATCATTTTTAACCATATAATGCAAGTGTTATATCAATGTAGCATTATCATCCAATATTTGCAGAGTAAATAAACAATGAACAAATGAACAATCATACACATACACAATACACCAGTGTTTTTACGTGGAAACCCAAAGCGGGAGAAAAATGTCTTGAAGAATTACATTCATTGGAAGCACCAACTTCCTTTTTTTTCCAGCTGCAACTAGAAGGAGGCTCCATCCCCTTAGTTTCTCAGGCTATAACCTGAGGGAAGCTCCAACTCCACAATTCTCTGGATAAAACCAGAAGGATTCTACAACCCCTTATGTTCTATGAATACAACCGGAAGGTGGCTACAACCACCTATCCTTGCCCCATCCAACCGCCCTGATGTATAAGTAGAATGACGGAACTATTGTCACACTATCACTGTGAGATATAGTGTTGTAAACCTATACCAATCAACCTGCACCAAACAACCTGTACCAATAACATGAACCATGCATCAACCTGTACCTCAACATGTAATCAACTTGTACCATAAACAAGTGCATCAACCATGCACCAACCTGTACCTCAACCTCAACCAAAATCCCTCATCAATTTCATCATCCAAATCTGATTTGTAATTCTGTAATAGACATGGTGTATATGATAACATACATACAAACCTTCCTTAAATTTAACAAAAAAGATACTATCATTTTCATCAAACTTTACTTTAGTCTCACATGACTAGTTTTGGATTAGTCAACAACCCTAACTTGAAATAATCATAACTATGTACCTGTAATGAATAAAGATATGAAAATAGTACACAATGTTCTTCAGTGTGTTTAATGAAATTCATGTAGGTGTCACTACTTGGAAATTCTCACAAAAGGCGTTATAGCAAAAATGGCATACCTTGTTGAATTTTGTCTTATTCTAGAGAGTGAACTTGTAGAGCATGCCCCGCACTGAATATTTGTTGTATGGATCTGAAAATTGTACACATAATACTAACGTATGTACTCTAACCAAAAAAAAAATTCTTACTTTATTGGGATCTGTTATGAATAATTTATGACATTTTTACCCAAAACACTTGTTTTAGACTAGTTTTGAGACTAGCCAAAAACCCTATTTTCAACGGAGTGTAACTCCAAAAATACAATGACCCAAAAGCTGAAATTTGTACCACAACTACTTGGATACGTTTCCTAAATGGTCTCCCAATTTTATGGTCTAAATCATTCTAGAAAACAATTTATTGCGAAAATGGTGAGATGACATGTAAATAACATACCTTAGAAAGCATCATCAAAAGAATTTATCCTCCCTTGAATTTTGACCTTCTTTACTTCACCTTCCCTCTAAAATTAGGCTTAGATCTCCTTTGGTTACCTCAATCACCTGTATATAGTAATATGCTCAAGTGTGATTGAAATGAGAGAGCCTTGCCTCTTATTTATACTTTCATGTAGCTTCCTTACAAGCATCTTCTAGACCACTTTATCGACATAGCCACGTTTTCCACATAGTCACCTATGTCCAACTTTGCCCAATTTGTCACTTGTCCATATATCCAATAGCCACTTTACTACTTAACCCATTTTCCCCATTTTAGGGTTTACCTTCTTATAACCACTTTTCATAATTAGAAAGTTCTTTATTTACTTTATTATTTAAATAATCCTCCTTGACTTTGTCACTTCACTTTATTATTTGAATAATCTTGTTTGACTTTGTCACTTCACTTTATTATTTAAATAATCATCTTAGACTTTGTCACTTCACTTTATTATTTAAATAATCATCTTTGACTTTTTCACTTCACTTTATTATTTAAATAATTTATTCTTTGTGAGCACTTTGACTTCTTTGAACTTTTGGGGCTTCAAGCCAATATATGAGGGTTCTCCAACTTCGTAAGGCCATAAATCTCAAACTGTGAGGAGTATGTGGCGTTCTACATACCACCATAAATGGCATGACATGTACTATCCATCTAGAATAGTCTTACCTGCAAATATATCAAAAATCATACCATTATACATCAAACAAACTTGGGTCCATTACCAAACCTTTGTGCTACCAGAATTCACTACCGGACTTTCTTCAAGGGTTGACATCAATGAAAACGAACCCAATTAATCAAAATACCACACATAATCCTCCCATGTGTGTTCGTCACACGATTCAAACCCCATGAAATTTCCCATGCCAAAACTTCCAAGGCCCTTTCCTTCTATTATATATCTTTGATACTTGTTGTTCCTATGATACCTTTCACATGGAAAGCACTAGTTTGTTGGAAAATTAGTGGAGTACTCAATTAATCCATCCCAATATTCATTCAAGATAAAAAAAATTACATCAACAACCTTTTTAAGATCCAATGGTTATGAATTGGTAGGAAACAAGTAAACAATCTCTACCTTCCCCTCAAGAATTCAATTTAGTGTCGATATGAAACAATTAGACAATGAGAAAGTTTTTTAGGGTTAAAAATGTTTTTTATGTGAGGTGCACCTTCCAATGTTGTGCCCATCTAGTGTGGGTGCATTTCCTCCTAATGATTTACCTCATGACTAAACCCATCTGCTACTTGATTGTAGAAAAAATAGTTCATGTGATCGAACTATGGATAATCCAATAGTAAATATCACTATAGGCCCATGTTAACCATATGTCATTTCTTCCACCAAAAATCATCACATTGTTGATATATAACTAATCCAATGTGTGGATTTTGTAGGGTTTACAGATATTTTGGGGTTGGTTGCCACTTTCAACACCATGCCAATTAATCAATACCACATGTCACTTTCTTCACAACCTCCAAACCAAAACTGCACTCTAACTTGGAATTAATACAAGGTATTTGACTCTTCCATCATATGCCTCTTCAATCTAATTATAACTCTACCTCTAGTTCCACATCTACATTAGTTGGGGGGATCATTCCAATACCCAACAATTTTTTGTGACTATAGTGTAACAAAACCAAAGTTCGTCCTTACACAAATTACAACTCTCATTTACCTTCAAATTATGAGTCTCCTCCTCATCCATAATTAAAAATAAGACACAATCAACATCTCTCTCACATGCTTCTTTCAAACCAAGTGTTGTGAGTGGATCCAATGCATGGAGGTTAAGGTTAAGTTTGATCATAATGAAAATTTTCTCACATATGATTTTATATTCATTAAATGTATTATGGTTATTAAATAAATACACATGATTATGAATCATGTTTTGTAAAACTGTCCAAATTGGCATAGCATTGAAATAAGGCTTTGAATACACACCCTTCACTAATTTCAAATTCTTCAAATCAAGAAAAACATTTTTTTGATGCTTTTTTCTTGACTACACCAATCCCTCTCACAGATCATTGTTTATTTTATGTGTTTCATGGTGGAGGAGATACATGGGAAATATATAAATTTGTGTCTTCATGGATCAACTCTCGTTACTTAGGACAAGGATCACACACAATCTTCCCACGTGGGTGTGTTTCACATTTTAACACTGTGCCAATCAAACAGTGTTACATGTCACTTCCTTCACAACCTCCAAACCAAAACCATGCTCCACATTAGGTTTCACATATGGTATTAAACTCTTTCATTGCAAGTCTCTTCCGATTGATTAATACCCTACCTATATTCCCACATCTACATTATTCGGGGTGGATCATACCTATACCCAATGATTGGTCATGACTCAGGGGTAACAAGACCAAAGTTATTCCTTACATATGTTGCAACTCTTATTTATTTTCAAATGAAGGTCCTCTTCCTCATCCATATCTAAAAAAACACATTATTCCATATCCCTTGAAATATTCTCGCGACTTAAGTTTCATGAATGGATCCCATTCATGGAGGTAAAACTTGAATATAGTACAAGTGGTCTTGCTTCTATCTCTATCCTCATTAAATGTCTTGTAGTTATTAAGTGAATGGATGTGACTATGAATCCCATCATGTCAATCAAATGGCTCATAATTGAAATAAGGCTATGATACAACACTATGGAATCCCCATCCATGGAAAAAAAGACATGATCAAATCATTGAAATGTCGATCATGAAGCACCCATCTCAGCCTAATACCAGAAATATTTTCTTCCATGGTAGTCTATAATTTACTTAAATTCATGTTAATGTGCAATAATAAAAATGCAACAAAATTAACAAGCATATATTTATTGATTTAATTGTAATCAAGTTCCCATGTTTAGAATCCAAAAATGGTCCAAGCAACTCGCTACATATGATTAATTTTCCAACCAACCATAGGCATCTAGGGTATATGCCAAGCTATGAAGCTACTAGTGGGAAGGAATTCGAGTTGCATGGATTAAGCTCACTTGATCCAACTCATTTCTCTCATGGATTAACTCATCTACTCACTATAGAGAATTTTTTTCCTCTCATCTTGTCATGAAATAGCCTTAACACTATGTTCCATTGTCATACACAACACAATGAATATATTACCCTTATTTTCTCAATTTCCCCTCAAGGATATTCATATGGGAGTATAATGCTCTTCACTTTAGGTAGAAAGAGTTCAATATGTTAAATGCATTTTCAGAATACCATGGAAGAATACAAATTAGATATCAAACAACCAATGTACATCAATAAACTATGGGTGAAGGATTCCTAACTTTCCCACCCTCTATACTTATGGTAAAAACTTCTATCTCTTCCCCATGGTTTGTGATTCCCCTTTCACAATGTTTTTTTCGGTCATCTTAAAATTTATATTTAGTACCACTATATGGAGAATGCAATATGAGAGTTGGAAAACTTGAACGTGATAATGGTGAGAATGAATAAACACTAAGATATTTTAGGGTATGATGACCGATTTTTGTTTTAATAAGAGAATGGAGTGTTTTTACATATCTCCCATGATGATTGTACTCAGCCATGCTAAAGAACTCCATGGGGTAGGCTTCCTCACAAACCATTTACATGCATTCCATGATTAGCTTATGAAATTGCTACATGGAATTAAAGGATTAGTTTTCTATATATCCTCTTTCCTCTTCCTTTTGGTGGAATCATAGCCCTTCTAATCCTGTCCATGTACAAAACCATTATATATTATATTCCAACATTGAATTTTTAATAGTTTGGACCATAAAAATATATTTACAAGATTTACATGTCTAGCCATTGGGTTGGCCTTGAACTCCATACTAGGAATCTATAAAGACATGGTAAATTTTTTTAAAGTAGCGTGACTCCCTGTTTAATAATAATAAGAATTTATTTAAATTAATATTTTTTTAAAAATAGTAATGGAGGGATTGACATGTTGAATTGAGAGTTGAGAGTATTAAAATATTTTGGTTGTATTTAACATGTAATATAAAATATGGTAGTTCATTCCACATAAGAAATAGTTTTAAAAAGTAATTAATGTATTATCAACATGGAAATAGAAAAGAACGTTCAAAGTAAGTGACTTAATAAGTGGATAAGCTCAATCTCTTTTTGGTTGATTTCCCCTAAATCTAGTAAGAATTTTACCATAAGTTATAATTTGAGTTATAATTTTACTTGATTAATGAGAACTTTGACCATGATATTGTTGGTGAAGGTTTTTCCCCATTTTAAAAGGACCTAGATTGATGGGAATTTTAAGCGAATTTATAGTTCCTCTTTATTAATCGAACTTTGACCATGAAACTTTCTCAAAGTTTGGCCCATTTTAAGGATCAAATTGAGTAAATCAAGTTTAACAGGGTTTTGGCCCATTTTAAGAGGATCCATATTAAATAGATCAAGGTGAAACTACACTTTGGTAAAAAAAGTAAACTCTTTGTAAAAATAAGATTTGTCCACTTATTAACTTACTTATTTTTTATGAGAATACACAATTTTCTAATATATATTTTTTTTTCAAAATAAACATAACTAACTTAAATTAGAATTGAAATTAGATTATGAGGAATGATGCCATAACCCTACTAATTATATATTAAATTAGGTTTTTTATTCAAATTGAAATTAGGTTACCATGAGTGATTTCTGAGAATAGCTAGGTGCTCTACATCCGAGTATAAATTAAAATTTGTAGAACAATTTTTATCTTTTTCAATGCTTAATAGATTAGGGTTTAAGATAGATCTACCCATATATAATGGTTAATATATGTGTTTCCTCTTAAGGGTCTAGGTTCAAATCAAAGGGGTAGAGTATATATACCTCCTTAGATTTTATCAATAAAATTGTTGGGGAAGGGTCCCTTGTCCTGTAAACAAGGGGGTCTCATACACCAATTAGAGGTCTAACTTGATAGTGACCTTAAAAATGGATTATTATTATAACCCCATACTTTTTCTTTTTTCATTCTGAATAAAATTAGATTACTAGGTTAAAATTAGGTTACTCTACTAGTTATATATTTAACTGCACTTTCATACTTTCACACACTTGCCTCACTTTCACGTTTGACGTTTGTTAAGATCTGTGTAAAGCTTGGGTAAACTCGATAAGGAAATAGGTGTGTTTGAAGTGCTCTAATGGAGGTTCTTCCCGACGATCTCGTTCGAGAGTGCTTGCTGAGAGTGCCCTACAATTCACACGATAACCTGAAAGCTGTCTGCAGAAGCTGGGAAGCTATAGTGAGTAGCCCTAACTTCTATGCGGACAGAAAGATATCTGGAACGAGGCGACCAGCTGCTATGCATGATTCAGAGGGTTGATGGCGGTCAGATGAATGACAAACTTGTCTTATATGACCCTGTGAAGGGCACCTGGGAAAGTCTACCTCCAATTGATGATCCCCACATTGCTGGAATACCATTATGTTGTCAATGCGTTTCTCTGAACCGAAAGCTGGTTCTCATAGGCGGATTCCACCCGTCCCCCATGAGTACGAGGAAGAGTGTATACATTTATGACTTTCAGCCTGCCAGATGGGGCCGCGGAGCTGACATACCTACAGCTCGATCCTTCTTTGCCTGCTGTGTCTCTTCTTCCAACGGACTTGTCTACGTCACTGGTGGGGTCAATGAGGATTTCCACCCTCTGGCTGCAGAAGTTTATAACGTGGAGGAGGACAAGTGGGAAATTCTTCCTCCGATGATCCAACCTCACAGCAAGGGATGCCATGGTGTTTTCGTGGAAGGTAAATTCATGGTGATAAGCGGAGGCGAATTTAACCTAAGCGCTGAAATTTTCGATCCGAGAGCGGAAACGTGGAGAAGGTGGGAAGACACGTTGGCATTCAGGGGAGATCCATGGAGAACTTGTTTGGTTGCTTCAATAAAGAAGTGGTGAAGAAGTATGATGGTGAGAAAAGACTTTGGAATGTTGTGGCCTCTCTCCCACAATCTCTCACACCATTTATGTGTGCTGCACAATGGCGCGACTGGATTTTTTTAAGCGGATTTGTCGAATACCGTAAATACGTGTCTTATCTGTTCCACCCTTCAAGTGGGCAGTCGATTAAAATTAACGCCAGTGATGGGGGAAACTATAAGGGTGTGATCTTATCTGCAGCAACCGTTGAGATTTAAATAGACTATTCAGATAAAGCCATGGTTTGTTTCGTAGGTTATTTTTAATGTAAATATTTTTTATTATTTTAATTTTAAGAAAATCATTAATAACTATTAGTTGTGAGTAACTCTAAACTTTCTTATGTATTAGGAAGATTTGTTCCAAGACAAAAAAATGTTATTTTAAACATGATCATATAAGTTAAGAAATACAAAGAGATATCCGGTAAGATTTTGTAAGTGTGTAAGTTTTGGAGAGAGAGGGAGATGCATTAAAGTTCTATCTATTTTCTATCTTGGCATTGTTCTTGGTTGAAGAATCTATTTAGAAGACATTTTTGGGTTTTCTTCCCCTAGAGGGCTTGTAATGTCCCCAAGGCCGAGCCCAGTTGTCCCCAAGGCCGAGAAAAGATTTTGGAATGTTGTGGCCTCTCTCCCACAATCTCTCACGCAATTTATGTGTGCTGCACAATGTCGCGACTGGATTTTTTTAAGCGGATTTGTCGAATACCGTAAATACGTGTCTTATCTGTTCCACCCTTCAAGTGGGCAGTCGATTAAAATTAACGCCAGTGATGGGGGAAACTATAAGGGTGTGATCTTATCTGCAGCAACCTTTGAGATTTAAATAGACTAGTCAGATAAAGCCATGGTTTGTTTCGTAGAGTTATTTTTTAATGTAAATATTTTTTTATTATTTTTAATGTATTTTAAAGAAAATCATTACTAACTATTAGTTTAGTTGTGAGTAACTCTAAACTTTCTTATGTATTAGGAAGATTTGTTCCAAGACCAAAAATGTTATTTTAAACATGATCATATAAGTTAAGAAATACAAAAGAGATATCTAGTAAGATCTTGTACATTTTAATAGCATGTACATTAACCCTATAAATAAAACCAGTGCCACTACAATGATGATGTAAATTTTTTGGTGCATAAATTTGAATTCATGCATAAGTTTGAATTACAACATTGCATGCGAGCATCTTGAAGATCCTTATATCAATACCAAAATTCCATTAACCTATGTCAACAAAGTTCCCTAAATAATTTGTCAACCAATTATTATTTATTTTATAAAATAAAATAGTTAATAAAATTGAAAGGAGATGTGTTAAATAAAAAAATGTGTCTATATAGGTATTATGTTAACATTAACTTCTGAAATTAGAATGTTGTATGTTAAATTATTTATGAAAATTATAATAATTATATAAAAGAAAGATAAAATCAATGAACCAATTGTTGAAGAATGTGTAGCCCCAAAGATATTCTCCTATTGTATTTGATCATGCAAAAATCCTAAAAAGAATATCATTGTGAATTTTATTGTAAAATAAAGTCAAATTATCAAGTTGGCCCCTATTATGGCAAATGTAAAATGTAATTAAGTGACAGTTGTCAAGTCGACCCTAGTAGTTAAAAGGGAAAGACATTTGTGTATAAATACAGAGGCTAGACGCCTCATTTATACACTCATGTCACTAAAGAACAATAGAGAGAAAAAGTGTGTAAGTTTTGGAGAGAGAGGGAGATGCATTAAAGTTCTATCTATTTTCTATCTTGGCATTGTTCTTGGTTGAAGAATCTATTTAGAAGACATTTTTGGGTTTTCTTCCCCTAGAGGGCT
>SNQJ01S0249058.1:2057-12957 GCA_010110895.2 Picea sitchensis | reverse complement strand
ATTGGTTGTTAGTTATCATTTAATTCCCTATTGAATATTAATATAGTCATGCATGATTAATTTGGATTTATGTCAATTTTTCATTAACTGGTTAGTTTCAGTAGGTATCTTGTAGAAAGAGTCAGCAGCCTATTGGGAAGCTATTGGGTGTCTTATAAAGGCCAGGAGCCTCAATCCCACCTCATTTTATTTTTGTCTATATTTTTTTATGCTTCAGAAGACTCATACTATCTTTTTAGGCTTCTTTTTGTCTTCTTGTAGAAGTTTCATGTAAGTCTGTTACATTTATTGTAGAAACTGTGCAGTTCCTATAGAAACTTCCTGTCGAAATTGCTTTAGCTCTAGATATCAATTTCTCTTAACCTTAATTTCATGAAAGTAGCAATAATATATAAGATGGCATCTGGCTTGCTATTGATTCAAGTTTTAGGCATAAAGTAGCTCATTTAGTCCATGCATTAGTTTAACTTCTTTAACTATTTTTTTTTGCCATACACTAAAATGAATTCATGCTCTGCCTTTAGTTTTCTTTTCTATGGTTTAGTATGCTTTATTTTGTGACATTAGATTAGATGTCCTTTAATTCAATCTATATTAATTATCCTTTCAAGTTGGTGTGCTTTTCATTCAAGAAATAGTTTAAAATTTTCTTTCTGACATCTCAATTTCGTGCACATTTACATGCATTTACACCCTTGATCAGTCTCAGAACTATACTACTATTAGTGCATATTTCATATACATGCACAACATCTCTTAAGTTTGTATGAACCCCGGGTTGACAATTAAAGTAAGAAACCAAGGATGCAGTAGCATTATTGTTGTTAATCCTAGGACCATTAGGTAGTACAAGTGGATCCACTTCTTCACAAACCTCAACTTCTTCTCTAATTGGAAGCATGTACAATCACTTTAATCTCATCATATCAACTACAAATCCTACCAAGATCATCAAACAATATAACTTGTTCAAATTTGAAGAAGATGCAAATGCTACTCTATGGCATGTGTGTTCTCCTCTAGATTTGGCTCTAACCACTACACATATTCCTAAATTCAATGATCATTTTCCTAAGTTTTCTGGTAATGGCACTATTCATCAATGAACATATTATTGTCTTTTCAAATGCATGTCATAATATTGGGGCAAATCAAAATGACACATGCATGAGACTTTTTGTCAACTCATTGGAAGGGAAATTTGTAGCTGAATTTTTTGAACTACCACCCAATATCTTCTCAACTTGGGTTGAATTATCGTGTTGGTTCAAGTCTACATATAGACAACCTCAAAGTTCGGTAAACTTACTTAGAGACTACAATATATTTTTCTATAACAACGGTCAAACTGTTATATCTTTCAATTTGTGTTTCACCAAATTATACAATCGAACTCCGGAAATAATTAGACCTCATAATCAAGTTGCATTAATGCATTATTATAATACCTTTCCTTATACCCATCTTCATAGGCTAAAAGAGAATAACGCTACCAGTTTGTGATCTTCATTACAGACATGTTTAGAATTTGAGGAACATTTGGAAAGAACAGGTCTTCTGGTTGAGGACTTTGTTAAACAAAATGATATGTCAAATGTGTTACATTTGGTACAATATATGAGAAATCAGATGATTACTTTCAAGAGAAAAAGGGTGACTTCTACATATTCTCCAGCTGAAAATTCTTCCCAGGCTTCCTTTAGGAATCGGCCTAATAATCTTTAGTCTAATATTTATCTGCCAAAGGTTATTATTTCTAAAACCTTATGCAATTTTTGTGAAGAAAATCACGATGAGAATACATGTGAGGTCAAAAAGAGTGCAAGGGACCGTATCTTTGAAAAAAGAGATGATACTATTATTTCTTCCTTAGATTTGGCTCCAGAAGAGGATGTTATGTTGATTAATACCTGAAACAAATCTTATGCTAACAAGGACAAGAGTGGTCCTCCCATGACTACTTTTTCTCCAAGCTCATCCTCTCAACAAACCAACTCTCATGTTACGAGGGGTACACAAAGTCAAGAGGTTTCTACCTCTTCTTCTTCATCCAAGTACCATATTTTAAAACAACTGGATACAATAAAAGCAAATCCATATTTATTGGATATGGTCACTGCCCCTGAACAACAAAGACATCTAAAATATTTCATGGAAGGTAATGCTTCTATTATTTCTAGTTTATTTGAAGAGAAAAATGAAGAAGGAATGTACATAAATAAAATAGGTGTATATAATCCTAGGAGTTATGTTAAAAACCCTCCCTTCTATGTATCTATAAAGATAATGGATAAAATTGCTCATTGTTTCCTAATTGATGGCAGATTAGGTCCTAATGCCATGTCTAAGATCATCATGGAAGAGTTAGGTATTTCATGTACAAATGAAAATTTGAAGAGAGTGTTGTCTTACAATAGTCATCAACAAGTTACAATTGGTGAAATCAAGGATGTGACCTTAGTTTTATGTGCTCACCCAAAGATGAGAACCACTTGCAATATTTAATTGATTGGCATGTCAGTCAACAACTATTCCATAATTTTGGGAAGAGACTAGAAAGCATTGATTGGCTGATATATTTCACTGGATGAGACACATATGTCCCTTCCCAATAATGGAAACAACATCATTTTTCTTAGGGAAGGACGAATTTATCCTTACATTGAAAGTCTTCCACAACCACATGTAACTTGTATTGATGAAGACATGGGTGTATACTCCATTTTTCTAGAAGAAGATAATAATTTTGTCTTACCACCTCCAGATCCTGAAGATGGAATGTGGCACATGAATTTTGATGGTGCATGATCAAGTGAGGGTAATGGAGCAGACAATATTGTATTCTCCTATGGAAAAGATTCAATATTTTTCTTACAGATCAGAATTTTCTTGCACTGACAATGTCACATAATTTGAAGTCTTGATCCTTGGAATTGAAAATGCTTTCAATATTGGTTGTTATCATATTATTTTTTGGGGGGATTCTAAACTTGTTGTGAATATATTTAGAATAATTTATACCCCCTCAAACAAGTTTCTTAAAAGGTATACACAGGAAGTATGGTATTTAATCCCAGATCTTTTGTCTTTTAACATCACTCATATCAAGAGAGAATTGAATTCTATGGTTGATAGGATTGTTGTGTTTGCAGCCATACCTACAAGTAATTTACTTCCTCAAAGGCTTGATTGTACATTTATGTCTTTGTATCATCCTCACTTTCTAGATAATGTAGAATCATGACAATTTTTTCCTAATGACAGAAGTATTTGTGCTTTCTTGCAGAATGAGACGATTAAATGAAAGAAAATTGTATCTCTAGAAGATAATAAGTTTTGTAAAGGAATGAATCCTTTAGAGAGATAATTCTCATTCAATGATGTTGGAAGAAAAAAGGATAAGGAAGAAGAGGAGTCAAAAAGAAAAATCGGAAATATTGTTTCGATGAACATTGAAACTCAAGAATACCCAAAGATTTTAAAGATTGAAGCCCAATGTTCAGAAAAAGAAAAAGAAAAATTCATGGATTTATTATGTGAATTTAAAGTTGCCTTTGCTTAGTCATATGAGGATCTTCGTGGTTTGTACCCTAATTTTATTCAACATGCTATTCCTATCAAGGATGAAGCAAAACCGGTAAGGCAAAGACAAAGATATATTAATCATGTCTTAGAAGCTACTACTAGAAAGGAAGTTGAAAAATGTATTAATGTTCGCATTATCTTTCCTGTAAAGTATTCTGAGTGGGTATCCAATCTTGTCCCAGTACGAAAGAAGAATGTTGATATAAAACTATCTGTTGATTTCAATGCATTAAATAGCGAAAGTGTGAAAGATAATTGTCCTCTTCTGAATATGGAACTCATTTTGCAGCAAGTGGAAGGGTCACAAATGATGTCCCTCCTTGATGGTTTTTTAGGTAATAATCAGATTAGAATCAAGAGGGTTGACAAGTACGAAACTATATTCACCACACGGTGGGGCACCTTTTCTTATGAAAGAATGACTTTTGGTCTAATAGATGCAGGTGCTACTTTTCAAAGGGATATGCAAATAGCCTTTGAAAATCTTATTCGTAAAATTATAAAAATCTATCTTGATGATTTAACTGTCTATTCTAAAACCGACAAGATCACTTTGATCATCTAAGAAAAGTTTTCCTACATTGCAAAAAATTTGGAATGTCCTTGAATCCTACGAAATCTATCTTTGGTGTCACTCAAGGTAAACTTCTTAGTCATATTATTTCTGATTTAGGAATTATTATTGACCCTGGGAGGGTTATTGCAATTAAAATATTCAAGCTCCTTCATCTAAGAAATAAATTCAATCTTTTATGGGTAAAATCAAT
The DNA here is from genome assembly GCA_010110895.2 of Picea sitchensis. NCBI lineage: Eukaryota > Viridiplantae > Streptophyta > Pinopsida > Pinales > Pinaceae > Picea > Picea sitchensis. The sequence goes on along the minus strand of SNQJ01S0249058.1, from coordinate 8,605 downwards.
TTTGTTAGAAGATTTATTCTAGATTTTTCTAAAATGGTCAAACCAATACAAAATATACTAAAGAAATATTGATCATTCTCGTGGAATGATGACACTAAAAAGGCTTTCATATAAATCAAGAGAGAAATTAGTTGTGCCCCTGTTTTGGAAGAAACAAATTTTGAAAAAGATTTCATTATTTATACCAATGCCACTGAAGAAGCAATATTTGTTATTCTTCTTCGGAAAGATGATCAAAATAATGACCAACCAAAGCTTATCAGATGATGAATTTAAATACACTTTGATTGAAAAACATACTTAAGCTCTTGTAAAATCTATTGAAAAGTTTCACCATTTTATCTTAAGCAAGCACACTCAGGTAAAAGTCCCTTTTCCTGTAGTATAATTTTAGTTTTCTCAAACACATCTCTCAAGAAATATTGCACACTGACTTGATAAGATACAAGAACATGACTTCAAAATCACAAATTATTATACTATTAAGGGATGAGATCTAGCCTTACACCTGGCTCAGTATTTTGAACCAAGTGCTTCTTCTGAAAATGATGAGGATGTCTTGTCTGCATTTTTTCTTGTTGAACATGATAATATTGATTTAGCAAAACATCCTTGGTATCGGGATATAATCTATTATTTTCAATTTCAAAAATGTCCTGATAATCTTGAGTACCATGAACATAGGAGGATTCGTCTTGAAGCCCCCAAATATATAATATTGGGAACGTCTCTTTTCTGCATAACTATTGACGGATTGTTATTATGTTGTGTAGATGATACAACATCCCAAAACATCTTAAACGAAATCCATGGGTCAGAAGATCCAGGTATTTACATTGGTGGTCATTTTGTTGTCAAAGCCAATGCACATAAGATTTTAAGAACTGGTTATTATTGGCCTTCAATTTTCAAAGATTCTTATAAATTTGCACAAGCTTGTATTGATTTCCAAAAGTTTGCTAGAAAAGAAAATTTCTATACCATCCCCTTGCAATTACTCCTTCCTAATTTTCCATTTTCTAAGTGGGGATTAGATTTCATCGGTCCTATTAATCCTTCATCTTCTTCCAGTCATATTTTTATTTTGACAACAATGGACTACTTCACTAAGTGGACTGAAGTTGCACCACTCAAGCATGCACAAGATGATAGGTAATTTCATTCTTGGAATCTAATATATTTTCTTTTTTTGGTCTTCTGATAGAAATCATCTCTAATAATGGGCCAACATTCATATCTACAAAGTTTACCCAATTTCTAAATAAATTTGGGGTGAAGCATCTTACTTCATCTACATACTATTCGCAAGGGAATGGGCAAGTTGAATCTACAAATAAAAATCTCATCAAAATTTTAAAGAACATTATAAATGATAAACCCTGCTAGTGGCATACATTACTCACTTATGCACTATGGGAAAATAGAACCACTACCAAAACCAGTACTGGCCATACACCCTTCTAACTATAATATGGTCAAGAAGCAATAATGTGTGTGGAACTTGAGTTAACCTCCTTTAGATTAGCATTGCAGGATGAAAAGTTGAAATCTACAGACATCCCTTAGAGGATTAATGTTTTGTTGGTTCTAGAAGAACAAAGGAGCTTCGCTCTTTAAAATATTAAAAAGAGGCAGCGATCTATCAAGAAATATTTTGATAAAAAGGAAAAAACAACTACTTTTGCAGCTAATGAAAAGGTTTTACGTTGGGATTTTTCTCATGCTGACAAAGGAGAGCATACAAATTTTCAGAATTTATGGTTGGGTCCTTATATAATCGCTTATGTTGTTGGAAATAAATCATGTTTATTAAAAGACACAGATGGGATATTGTTTTCATACACGATTAATGTCTTGCATTTGAAACACTATGTTGAACCTGGTTGATTTTTCAATATCTTCGGTGTTTTTTGTACGTTACTTGATTTTTTTGTTTGTATAGTTTTGTTTTCTTTTATCTTTCTTTTTAGTTTTTGAGTTTCTTGTTTTTTATTTTAATTTTGATTTTTGAAGTCGAAACTTGATCAATCAAGTAGCATGTTTGATCATTAGATTGCAAAATTTTCATTACTTTGTTCTGAAAGAATACAAACAACATATTTAAATGAATTATTTTCAATCCACAACATTACTTATGTAGTATTTGTTGAACCTACCATATTGTCTTGCTAAGACTTGATGATTACAGCTTATTTCATTTTTCTTCTTTCCCATTCTACCCTTCATGATTGTTTATTCAAGAGCATATCATAATTTTTTTGTAAAAATTCTAATTGGATTTACCTAAGAAGAAGAAATTACCAGCAAATTTGATTTCATGTTTCAAAGCAAATCCATAAATTATGAGTTCTAGTCAATTAGAAAATTGACTACTCTGCGGAGTTGCCAGATGTTGACTCGAAATCTCGTCACCTATTATGAAAGCATGCAAATGATTGCAAGGCCTATTTATTTATACTATGATATAATATTAATAGGTGGGGTCCCCTAGAAGAAAACTCATAAAATTTATTTCCAAGTATTTCCCACATCATACATACATACATGCATCAAAGGTATTTTGATGAAAGTTTAAAATTCATGATTCTTAACATGATTTGATGGTTGGATGTGCTTTAGTTTGATGCTTAGCAGTAATAGGTGTTTGTCATCCTTCTTCATCTAGTTCACATAGTACTTTTGAAACTTGAAAATTATGTGATCTGCATTATTCTTGATTGCACATATAAAAGAGGTTGGAATCATTCTCATACATGCAAATAAGGATAATTTGTTAATGGGTGGAGGTATGATTGTTTTTACTACATGGTTTCTCATATACAAAACCTTGCCATAAAGCTATGGTGAATTATGTCAATATTTACAAGCCATTTTGGTCTCATATGACAACAAAGATTATGTTATAAAATGATATAAGTTTCAATTTTATTGGTAATAAAGGTTTTAATTAAGTTCATATGAAGTCACACAAATATATTGTCGTTGGTGAAAAGTTCGAGTTATATGGCATATGGTATACATGGTTTAAATTGCAAATGAAATTGGTTAAACCCTAACATATTCATATGATTAACCATTATTATGAAGTGATAATAAATGATAGCCATGATTAAAAGGTTGATATGGTGTGTGGTTATTTGATTACTTGTCATTTGGTTTCAACCTGTGATTGATTAGTGTGGCATATTATGGCTCAAGTGAATGGTTGAGGTGTTATGTGGCATGCATATGGAAATTTGGTTTTGGGCTCGACGTGATGGTTTGGCCATGCAATTAATTTTGCAAGGAAGTGGGTAATTAATCCACAATCCTGCATGTACCATCCTTTGGCCTTGGGCATTGTTTATTTCGTTTGGTAGTTGTTGTGGAGAAGGCAGAATTCGAGCTTGGTGTGGAAGCTCAGCCCTTGGTAGTTCTGGCAATTGTTTTCGCCCATCATCACTGGTATAAAAGTGCCCAAGCTCAGGTATGCAAACATAAACGTGTTAAGAATCACTTGCATATATTTTGCACAGTAATAGTTTATTTATAGCTCTATGCTTGACTATTTGTGGGTATCTTGTTATTTTCCCTTCTTTTTCACTTTGAATGATGTAATGGTTCAAGGGTTTTCTCCAATGGTTTCTCTGCAATGAATCTTTATTCACTCCATGCTTTCACTTTTGATTTTTCTTTTAAAGAAATTATCAGTCTAATTTTTGGAGTAAACATGTTTGAAATTAAGAAGAATGGCAACCTGGGTTCAAGTTCTCATGGTATTTCCTCTGTTGACTAGTATCCCGGTTTGAAATAAGGTTTTGAGATAGGTTGCTTGTGTTGGTTAGTGGTCTTGAGTATTAAACATTTTGAGTGAAAAAGGGTGTATTGACACACAACTATTTTCACCCATCCCTATTCATTTGGCATATTTTTTGGTTGTGAAAGGTGTATGATCAACATCAAAATATTTTGTTGGGTCAAGATGGGATTGTGAACCCATGACCATAATGGGTTTTCAAAATTGATAAATTCTTGCACAGACCATTCATTCCGGGTGTGATCACTATCATGGTTTTATAATGGGTTCTGGTTATTTTAAGTTTCAAATCCATGCACATATTCCAGAATTTTCATATGAATTATGTCAGCAATGACTAGAGTCAACCCTTAGTCCTAGTCGAATTATGAGTTAAACATTTTATGTGAAGTGGTGATGTATAAACATTAGTTTTTGCGGAGACGAAGTCGGGTTTTGAACCCAAGTCTTTATCATTTGATTTGGTATTTCAATGGATGCATATAAGTTATTAATTGTCCTTCCCACCAACAAAGTTTTACTTGATTTGTGTTTCGAACTCATGGCATATGATGACTGTGTGAATTGGTTTTGAAATTTTTGCTAAATGTTGTGCCCTGGTAACTTATACAATCATGAAATAATTTTGTCAACAAGTTTTTAGACATGTGTGCAGTTCCTCTTTAAATCTGTCCTCTAAGTTTCAAACTCACATTTATATGGAAGTAATTCGAGTCTTGAACAATTTATGCATAACGATAAGAAAATCACACTATTTGTTGGGTCTAGGCCAAAGTTGCATTTAACCTGTGATTTTATAAATGTCTAATTGGTTTCAAAGCTGGTATGCGGGTCAGTATATGGTTTTACAATAACAAGATGTTAAATTTTATTTTGTGATGAGTTTTCGATGGGCCTCAAACTCATATTTATGCAACATGAAGAGTCAACAAGAACTATTCTTTTAAATAACCAAACACTATATTTTGAGTTCAAAGTATCGGTTAACAATATATGTTCTCAAAAAGTGTTATATCACTGTCATCTGGTTACATTTTGAACTTTGGTTATCCACGAAACTGTCACGTTTAATACATTATCTCTTGGCAGTGTTCTTTTCTAACTATGGTTTGGCATACTACAACATAGGATTATGTTTTTCACAATGTACTTTTGTTGATCATAACCTCTCCCAGAAGTTATGATTAATTACAATCAATGTGGCATGAGAATTGTACTTATCTTGAGAAACTTGTATTCTTATTATTTTATGATTATTAACAATTGAATGAGATTTTGGTGAAATGTGATAACAATATGATGCACATAATGGAAATTTTGATGTTCAGATTTTAAAAATATTTTCTTATATTAAGAGGACCAAATTCTCACATATTATACCATTTTTCATAGATCATTCCTGAAAATCCCTAATCATGTCTCGTACAATTTATCTAGTGTGCATAGTAAGCAAAGAAGGGACAATTATTAAATTATGTTCAAGGAAAAATGGTGTTTGATGATTAACATGTTGTGACTTTTGTACACTAACTTGATCATTAATTAATATTTATATGAGTTTCTTTAGAAGAGGAAACAACTGCTCCAGAAATAGGGGAAATAGGGGAAACAGATGCAAAGTACCCAATGCATTTGGTAGAGAGGTAGAAATGAAAGGATGAGATTTTCCATCCATTTTGATGCAAATTCCAAGGAATTTAAGCAACTGATCCAAATTGGTTATTTAAACTTTGCAGGTCACCCAGCCTTCTAACCCCCTCAACCACTAGTTAGACCTCCCATTCAACCTCACCTAAGTATTGCAGACATTCTTGAACAACCCCATATGCAAACTCATGAGCCTCCAATAAATGATGGTTGGAATAATGTGCATGTTAACCCTCCCTCCGGTGTTGATCATTGGCCTACCATGTCACTGCCACTCACTCCTCCACCTCCTTACTACCTGCTAAGCTCGTTGCTTCAGTTGCCTCACATGTACATTCTGTTCAACTCCGAAATAATTACAAATCCTTATATATTGAGCCAGATCCAAGTAGAGGAAAGAGGCATCCCATTTGTGTTTGTTTAGATTAATCAAAGATATCTTCCTACATTGTTAAGTCCCTTCCTGTAAAGCTTGAGATGACATCAGAAAAATCACATTTGATGATATGCACCCAGAAGTGTCAAAGGTTGGAGAAAAGAAATTTGTTGATGCAGATTTACTCAAGCATAGGGAAACATTATGAGATCAAAGTAGATAGAGAGAGTCTGCTTCAAATAGGAAATATTATTTTTGAGTTTATGATGACATTTCAGTTTAACTTTTGAAGCACATATTTTTGGACAACTCACATAATTATTAATTTTGAGAAACTTATGTCATGTCTTTAAAGTATTTTGGAGGACAAGTGTTTATAATTATGGCATGATTACTTTGGATGTTTTTGATATGTGTGTGTGTGTGTGTGTGTGTGTGTGTGTGTGTGTGCACATGTAATGTCTCTAATCCGAACCCTTTGTAATTGTGCATATAGGTTGGTGAGCAATTGGTACTAATTGTAAATGTAAATCTACATATAGGTTGGTGATCTGTTGACACCAAGTTTTGGTTTTGCGTGCACCTGGGTAAGTGCATGGATAATTGTTATCAAAGAAATGGTGCCCACATTTTAGAGTGTTACGCACACCTGGGTAAGTGTGCACATTTCACAGTGTTGCACACACTTGAGAAAGTGTGTGGGACTTACCTGGAAGTGCGCATCGGACT
>SNQJ01S0249057.1:0-12957 GCA_010110895.2 Picea sitchensis | reverse complement strand
AGGAGACCCTCATGAGCCTCCATCTTCACCATCAAGTTCTATATCTTCTTCCTCTGAGCATTCTCATCATTCTCATCATTCTATACATAAAGCCTCTTTTAAGAAACCATTATTAAAGCTTGAAGTAAAATTTTCTTTACCTATGTTTAATGGAGATGCTAATACTGAAAAGCTAGATAATTGGATCTGATAAGTTGAAGTATATTGTTTTGTTCAACATATTGATGAAGAGGAAGTTGAAGTGCAATTGGATTCTCTTCGGTTGGAAGGAACCGCTCTCATATGGTGGGAGAGAAAGCTTCAGGATCGAAGTAAGTGTGGTAATATTCTTTCCTCGTGGTCAGAATTTAAATCAGCAATAAGGAAGCAATTTTGTCCATTGTGTTATTTACTTAAATCAGTGATGGAATGGAAAACTTTAAGGAAAAGTAAAGGTCAAACTGTACAAAATTTCATAGAATCATTTAGGAAGAAAGCTCTTGCATTAAACATTCCTTTGGATTCTTATGAAACTTTAATGAAGTATGTTGGTGCACTTCACAGTTATATTCATCATACTTTGCTCTTGTTTAACCCCACCAGTCTTGACGAATTTTGTGTGCAAGCCACTCACTTGAGAAAAGGGGTAAGAATGTTCAAGAAGATCCCACAAAGAAACCTTCCAATCCCCCATATAAACCTTTCAAGAAGTTTAAAGGGAAAGACAAGAAGACTGCCACAGTGACGAGAGAAGGAGGAAAGCCATCTTGCACTCATTGCAAGAAAAGCGGTCACAATGATGAACATTGTTGGAAACTACATCCAGAAAAGAGACCAAAACAGTTTGGTGGAAAGGGAAAGACAAAAACCGTTTCTACAGTGCAACAAGATCTTGGTTCTGATTCAGGAGACGAAGGAAAGATCACAGTGATTGGAGTACAAGGTAAAGATTCCCTTCATGTTAGTTCAAGTTCCAATAATGAATCTCATGATGATGAATGAAAGAGGAATGAATTATTTCACATAAGAGTTGTATCTAAACACATTAAGATAGATACATTATTTCATTCGGGTTCCCAAGTAAACTTAATATCTGAAGCATTTGTCAAGAATATGGGTCTCAAAAAGAAACCACATCTGAAGCCTTATCCTCTTGGTTGGGTATGTGATAAAGAAAAACTTAATGTCACCAAACAATGTAGGGTTAGATTTTCTATTCCTTCAAAGTTGATTGATGAAGTGGATTTGGATGTTGTGCCACTTGATATATGTGGCATAGTGTTGGGAAGTCCTTATCTTTGTGATAGAAAATAAGTCTTCTTTCATCATGAGAACAAATACCACCTTACTAAGGGGGGAGTGGAATATATTGTTAGAGCTCACAGCATGAGGGTAAATACAACACTTATTAGTGCAAGGAAAATGAAAATTCTCATAAACACTAATAACAGATATGTACTCATGGTCGTAAGAGAGAAATATGTCGAGACATTCGACGCTTTCCAAGGATGTGATCCTTCCCATAATAAGGAATTAGTTGATATTGTTTCTAAGTATGATGATATTTTTCAGGAACCAGATCGATTACCTCCTAAGAGGGAAATCCAACATGAGATACATCTTCAACAGGATTATCCTCTTCCTAATGTGAGGCATGTAAAGAAAGTATTGGATACTTTGCAAAGGGAAAAGTTGTATGTAAAATTGTCTAAATGTGAATTTGTCAAGACTACACTTGTATACTTAGGTCATATTGTAGGAGGAGGACAATTAAAAATTGATCCTTCCAAAATTGATGTAATTGTAAACTGGCCTAAGCCAAAAAGTGTAACCGAGGTCTGTATATTCTTAGGTGCAGTCCTATATTGGAGGAGGTTCATTTCAAACTTCTTCTTTATAGCAGCTTCTTTGCATGCCTTAATCAATGTGTAGAACACTTTTCAATGGGAAGGAAAGCACCAAAAATATTTCGACACTTTGAAGGAGAAGATCAATACCGCACCAGTATTATCATTTTCGATTCTTCAACGGCCTTTTGATATTGAGATAGATGACATTGGATACATCATGGGTGCAATATTGATGCAATATCGTAAGCCTATCTGTTACCACTCTGAAACTTTTAACCAAGTTGTTAACTGTCCTACATATGATAAAGAGTTGTATGCATTAGTCCAAAGCATAAATAAATGGAAGCACTACTTATTAGGGAAGGAAACAATCATACATACAGATTGCCAACCCTTATAGTATCTCCAAGCATAGACCAAACTACATCAATCTCGACACTACATATGAATGGGTTTTCTACAACAATTTCATTTGGTAATCAAGTACAAAAAGGGTACAAGTAACAAGGTATCCTATATGCTTTCTAGACCTCCTATTGTTGCTTCTATTATTTTGAAGAATACTTCTTTATATCATGATAGCTATGTGGAACAATATGCCATTGATGAAGATTTTAAAGAAGTATATGAGAAGCTAACCCATGGTGCACAGGTAGAGAAATATTTTCTGCAGGGAAAACTACTCTACCATCTTGGAAAGCTATGTATTCCTACAAGTGAATGAGTCCATGTAATACGATAAGCTCACACTTCTCTTGTGTCTTGGCATTTTGGGGTAGGAAAAACTATGGCTCATTTGTAGAGGTTTTGTTACTGGCCTCAAATGAAAGAAATTGTAACTAAATATGTAAAGGGGTGTGTGATGTGTTCTACTTGTAAGCCCACTAATAGAAAATTGGGGCTATACTCACCACTTCATGTTCCATCCCATCCATGGGAAAGTATCTCCATAAATTTTGTAGGGGGTTTACCAATGTCAAAAGGGGGTCATGACTATTTGTATGTTGTAGTGGATAGGTTCAGCAAGATGTGTATCTTGATTCCATGTAAAAAGAAGATAACTGCTGAGCAGACTGCTAATATCTTCTTTCAGTGTGTTTGGGTTCACTTTGGGTTACCCACATCCATTATCTCGAATCAAGATACTCGATTCCTTGGGGATTTTTGCACAAGCTTGTGGAGAATGATGGACACCAAACTGAAGAGGAGTATTTCTTTCCATCCACTGACCAACGAACAGACAAAAGTGGTAAACAGAACAGTGGTACTTTTGCTTCGAGGCTACTGCAGTGTTCACCTTTTGAGACATGTTTTGAGTACCTACCTAAGGTTCCTTTAGACTTGATGTATGGGAGAGATACCTATGCAAATGAAGAAATAACAGAGGACAGAGCCTGCAAGTTCATCCAAAGGATCCAATAGGTGCACCATACAATCAGGGAATGGTTGGAGAAAATTCAAGCACAGTATAAAGCTCGACATGACAAGCACAAGGTTGATCACCAGTTCCAGGTTGGAGACCGGGAATGGATTCACATCAGCAAGGAGAGATTGAAGGGTGAAGGCAAGAAACTCAATCCCATTCATGATGGACCCTTCACTATCTTGGAGAAAAGTGGTACCAATGATTTTCGTCTGGATCTTCCACCCTATATGCAAATTTACTCAGTTGTAAATGTAGAGAACTTGAAACTTTTTTAGCCTCCCATGAGCATGGATCAGGATGAGGAAGTTTCAATACCTTTAGTTGATGAATTTTCTCCTGAGTATTTGGATGAGTTAAAAGAAGATAGCATCCTGGACAGAAGGATGAGGACTTCATGCAGGGGTGATGTTGATTATCTTTGAGTAGGCTTAAATGGCACACATCCAAGCAAGACAAAGTGGATAGAGAAGGAAAAAGTGAGGGGAATTTTCCCTCACTTATCTATTGATTGATGAAAGATTTTGGTGGTCCAAAAATCTCTCAGTGGGAAGGTGTGATCCAAAAAGGATCCATACAAGGCTAAGAACAACTTAGAACTCGCAGAAGCAACTCCGGACGCTCAGAATGGCCTCAGTAGACAGAGAAAGGGAAAAATTAATAGTTATAAAAACTCAGTGAAAGTGACATTATCGTGAAGAGTGTGTCACAAGATTTCTAACGGTGCAAATGGCTTGTCAAACGGAGTTACGGATCGAAATATATTAGTGGTCAAAGTTTGGTTAACCTAGCCTAGTCAGCAAGGGGATGAGTCAACATCCATATTGTTGACATCAACATTCATACAACACACATGGTAGGTGCAAGAGGTGACACATGTCAGCATGGTGACATGGAAACACCATAGGTTTCAACGTGTCACCCAGATTTGGCACTTCTGGACCAATCTATGGACCAATAGGATTTTGCTACGTGGCATTCTATACGATCCGTACACAGATGTGGCATGATGACATGGCATGGCGAGTTGGCAGTGAAGTGGAATCTATATGGTGATGTGGAACTGACAAGGTAGGCTGACAGAGCATTGGATGACCTAGCCGAATGGGAGGCTTCCACATGGACCAATCAAGGGCTACCACATGGCAGTGGGAAAATGCCCAATGACAGCCCGTATCCGAATTTTGAAAAAAAAATATGGTTTGGCGAGTCCACCAAATCTGGAGGACCATGCCAAATCCGGCCACGTACTAATCAAAAAATCTTTGGATATGACCATCTCCAAAGTTGGTGGAACAACTTGGTTATATATGTATATAGTTATACATACAAAGCCAGAAGGGGGAGGCATGTGGGTTAGACCCCGGGACCTCCTCCCTCCACTACGCCTTAACATTCATGCCCAAACCAACAGGCCAATGGCATGTGTTGTGAATAACGCCCAGGAAATTGGTTAAAAAGAGCATCCGCCTAGAGCTAGGAGGAAAGAGGCGCACGTGTGGTACGCTCGGGGGCACAAAGTTTGAGGCAAGTACAACAACATTAATTGCAGGTTAGAGAGTCACAGAAACCGAGACAAATTTATTCTTGGGCCTGGGAATGCCATAGTCGGATTGAGGCATAGACACAGTCATTTTTGGGTAATTCGATGCCACGAATTCAGTGGGGTTGTCTGTTTTCTGATCTGAGCATTATTTTTGCAGCTTGATTTCAGAATGAGGTATACTTATGTATTTTTCCAAATTATTTTGCCGAGTTAATGAAAAATCCTACCCATTTGAGAGCAGGACCCGAAGATGTAGTCCACCAGGGATGAACTCCATTATCAAAATTTTGTGTTCAGATTTGATGCTTGTGTCTCTTCATTTTTGAGCTTTTCCTTCTTTAATGGTGCACTTTAATTTATGCTCATTTAATGCAATTATTTATAAGTCACTCGATGAAAAGATCTTGAACCACTGCTCTTGATCATTTTTCAGTGCATGTCCTTGACGAGGTCTAAGTATAACAAGTTGGGTCTCGATATTGTCTCTCATGAAGAAAATTGCTCTCGCATGTCCAAGAAACCCTCCATGGTGAAAGAAAAGAAAAACAACAGAGCAGACGATTCTATTAATATGTTGTTTGAGCAAGCTCTCACACGATAGAGGGACGAAATCATGGAAAAATTTTCCCACATCCTTTAACACCTGTCGATAACAACAAGCGTGTCTTCATCAAACGACCACTTTGGAAGTACCTCACATTTCAAGGTACAAGTTAATTTTGATATTCCCATATTTGAAGGAGAGATAGATATGGATGCCTTAGAAAAATGGTTAAATCTACTAGAAGGTTATTTCTTTGTTCATAATTTCTCTGATAGGTAAAATATCACCTTCGCACTCCTTAAGGCTCTCCCCCATGTCAAACATTGGTGGGAAACTTACTAGGAGAAAAGTTCCACAGAGGAGTCTAGAATATATGGGGTTGATCCCACTTGGGATTTTTTTTGTAGATGCAGTAAAGGAACAATATTACCCTCTTGGAAACTATGAGGACCAGTACATGAGATGGACCACACTGTGGAAAGAAAGGGGCCAATTAGTTCTGTATTTCACCAATACCTTCCATACCTTGTGCACCAAGTTGGGTATCAAAGACTCTGAATGAAATTTGGTTCTAAAATACCGTGGGGCTCTACACAGATACATCCAAATAGAAATTGATTTTCTGGACATCTCATCACTCGGTTATGCTTATCGATATGTTGTTAAAATCGAGCAGGAGTTTAAGCATCATAACAAATGGGAGTTCGAGTTTGCAAATCCGCAAAAACCAAAGTATGATAAACATGGACCTAACAAACAACATCCTGAAAACCAGTCCAAGCCACAGGAAAAGAAGGGTCATGGAAAGATGAAGAAGGACACTAGAAAATGGTGTGATTTCCACAAAATCCCCTGGCACAACACCGATGAATGTCGCTCAAAACAGTCATTGGTGGTTGAGATAAAAAACAAGGAGTCGAACCCTGATTCGTAATTTGATTCTAAAAAAACTTATAGAAGATAGATCATCGACACAGACTTCACTGCTATTGTCGCGATTGCAGCAATTCAACGAGAAGAACCAAGAGATTTTGAAGAGGGAAAACGCATTTTTTATTCAGAGATGCAGGTGAAGGGGACCCCCCTACATTTTATTGTTGATAGTGGAAGCCAGAAGAACCTCATCTTAGGAAAGGTCGTCAAAAAGTTTGGATTTTCAACAACACCACACCCGCAACCATACAAAATCAGGTGGCTTCGCTAGGGATGAGATCTTTGTGTCAGCCAACAATGTCGATTTTCATACGACATCCATCCCTTCAAGGACAATGTATTATGTGATGTTTCACCCCTGGAATTCTGTCATGTTCTCTTGGGCCAGCCATATATGTGGAAGCGCCATGTTATTTATGAGTCTCAACCCCGTAGTGTCATTGTTACTCTGGGGGGTCATCTCTACAGAATGCTAGAGATAATTCTGACTATTGTCCCACCTAAGCAGTGTTGCAAGCTAGTATCTCATACTAAAAAATTTAGTTTCTTCACAGTCTATTCAAAGTGTGAACAGAAGAACACCAATGCAGCCTCAGTCCAAGCACCTTTTATCCACCAAAAGTAGGTCGACAAGTTTGCAACAAAGTGAAAATATTCCTTCTACACATAAGAATCTCATGTATTCGGACTAGTTTAAAAGTTCAAACCCTTCCAGCCACAGGTTCATGACAACATTCAACAAGCTAAGCAACGCAACTTCTCCAACAAGGCAAGCACCTCATTAAGATGCAGTTCAACAAACGCTTTTCCCTCTCCCCCGGGCACTCAATGCAATGGATACCATTGCTTCCTAAGGAGGGAGGATTGATCCAGGTGGATATTGGTGGCCACCAACCTTTTCCAACTAGCTCAAAACCATTTTCTAGCAATTTTGGTAATTTACTATTTTTAGCATTTTTTAACTTACAAGGCCATTTTGAGGGACTAAATGAAGGTTTTTAGGGATAGTGATTCTCATTGATAGTCAAAGGATCTGATTGAGCCCCCAAAATGAATCTCCTCTACAATACCTCTCCAACGAGTTATTGTGCCCCCCAAACAAAGATCGTATGCCAAACTTACACCCCCGAGAAGTTGATACACCAAAATACCCAAAACGTGGTCCACTGAACTGACGGCTTTTCATCTTTCGAGGTTAGGGTTTTGGATTTTATTTATCATAAAAAGGCCTTTGGAGCCTCATTGTAAAATCATCTTCTTGCGAATGTGAGTAGCAGACACATCTCTTCTCAGAGATAATCTCCCACCATTCTATCAAGTCTTTCACTCTATATTTTTACAGTCTTTGTACATTTTCACTCATTAATAGAAAATTGTGTATTATTGTATCTCTGTGTTTATGGTTGCATCTATGATACATTTTTGTTATATTGTTGGATATCTGAGATATCTTTATACATTGTTTTATTATATCTCCGCTCTCATTTCATGCTGAAAATAATCTAGATCAATGGTATCAGAGCAGGATGCTCTTGATTGTTTTTCAATGCATGTCCCCGATGAGGTCCAAGTATATAAAGTTGGGTCTAGAGATTGTCTCTATTGAATACAATCACTCTTTCACGTCCAAGAAACCCTCCAGGCAGGAAGAAAAGAAAAACAACAGAGGAGACGATTATATTAATATGTTGCTTGATAAATCTCCCACGCAACAGAGGGACAAAATGATGGAGAATTTTTCCCATATCCTTCAACATTTGTCGATAAAAACAAGTGCGTCTTCATCAAGTGGCCACTTTGGAAGTACCTCACCTTTCAAGTTACAAGTTAATTTTGATATTCTCCTATTTGAAGGACAGATAGATGTGGATGCCTTGGAAAAATGGTTAAATCTGCTAGAAGGTTATTTCTCTGTTCATAATTTCTCTGATAGGGAAAAGATCACCTTCGCACTCCTTAAGGCTCTCCCCCATTTCAAACATTCATGGGAAATATATTGGGAGAAAATTTCCACAGAGAAGTCTGGAATATATGGGGCCGAGCCCACTTGGGATTTTTTTTTGGATGTGGTAAAGGAGCAGTATTACCCTGTTGGAAACTATGAGGACCAGTACATGAGATGGACCACACTATGGCAAGAAAGGGGCCAAGCAGTTTCTGAGTTCACCAATACCCTCCATACCTTATGCACCAAGATGGGTATCAAAGATTCTGAATGACATTTGGTTCTAAAATACCGTGGGTCTCTACATAGATACACTGAAATGGATTTTTTGGACATCTTATCACTTGGTTTTGCTTATCGATATGTTTTTAAAATCGAGCAGGAGTTTAAGCACCAGAACAAATGGGAGTTTTGGTCTGAAAATCCGCAACAACCAAAGTATGATAATGATGGCCCTAATAAACAACACCTCGAAAACCATTCCAAGCCACAGGAAAAGAAGGGTCACGGAAAGACGAAGGACACTGGAAAATGGTTTGATTTCCACAAAATCCCCTGGCATATCACCGATGAATGTCGCTTAAAACAGTCATTGGTGGTGGAGATAAAATACAAGGAGTCGAACCCTAATTTGTAACTTTATTCTAAAAATACTAATAGAACATAGATCATCGACGTAGACCCCACTACTATTGTCACAGACACAACAATTCAACTAGAAGAACCAACAGATTTTGAAGAGGGGGAGGGCCTTTTTCATTCACAGATGTGGGTGAAGGGGACCCCGTTGTATTTTATTGTTGATAGTGGAAGCCAGAAGAACCACATCTCAGTAGAGGTCGTCAAACAGTTGGGATTGTCGACAACACCACACCCGCAGCCATACAACATCGGGTGGCTTCGCAAAGGACGTGATCTTTGTGTCAGCCAGTAGTGTCTATTTTCATATGGCATCCATCCCTTAAAGGATGAGGTATTATATGATGTTTCCCCCCTAGATGTCTGTGATGTTCTCTTGGGCCAGCCATATATGTGGAAGTGTCATGCTATTTTTGAGTCTCGACCATGTGGTGTCATTTTTACTCTGGGGGGTCATCTCTACAAGATACCAAAGGTAACTCTGACTATTGTCCCACCTAAACAGTGTCGCAAGGAGTATCTCATACTACAAAATTTAGCTTCCTCGCAGTCTGTTCAAAGCGTGAACAAAAGAACACCACTGCAGCCTCAGTCCAAGCACCTTTTATCCAACAAAAGCAGGTCGAAAAGACTGTAGCAAAGTGTAAATATTCCTTATGCACATAGGCATCTCATGTAGCCATACTAGTTAAAAATTTCCAACCCTTCCAACCACAAGTTCGTGACAACCTTCAACAAGCTAAGCAACGCAAGTTCTCCAACAAGGCAAGCAGCTCATCAAGATGCATATTCAGAAAACAATTGTCCCTCTCCCTGGGGCACTCAATGCAATGGAGACCATTTCTTCCTAAGGAAGGATGATTGATCCAGGTGGATATCGGTGGCCACCCTCCTTTTCCAACTGGATCAAAACAGGTTTTTGGCAATTTTGGTAATTTACTATTTTTAGCAGTTTTTAACTTCTAGGGCCTAAATGAAGGTTTTTCGGGATAAAACTTTTCAATGATAGCCAAAGCCTCTGATTGAGCCCCCAAAATGAATCTCCCTGATGATACCTTTCCAACGAGCTATCGTGCGTCGCAAATGGAGATCGTATGCCAAATTTATGCCCCCAGGAAGTTTATACACCAAACTACCCAAAACGGAGTCCACAAAACTATTGTCTTTTCATCTTCCAAAGTTAGGGTTTTGGATTTTATTTATGAAAAAAAGGCCTTTGGATCCTGTTGTAAAATCATCTTCTTGCGAATGCGAGTAGTGGACACATCTCTTTTCAGAGATAAGTTGTCACCATTCTAGCGAGTCTTTCACTCTATATGTTTACAATCTTTGTACGTTTTCGCTTGTTAATAGAAAATTGTGTATTAGTGTATCTCTGTGTTTATGGTTGCAACTCTAATACATTTATGTTATATTATTGGATATCTGAGATATCTCTATACATTGCTTTATTATATCTCTGCTCTCATTTTGTGCCAAAAATAATCTGGATTAGTGGTATGAGAGCATGTCGCTCTTGATCGTTTTTTAGTGCATGTCCCTGACGAGGTCTAAGTATAGAAAGTTGGGTCTCGATCTTGTCTCTCTTGAAGACAATCGCTCTCACACGTCCAAGAAACCATCCATGGTGGAAGAAAATAAAAACTACAGAGCAGACGATTCTATTAATATGTTTCTTGAGAAAGCTCTCACGCGACAGAGCAATGAAATGATGGAGAATTTTTCCCATGTCCTTCAACACTTGTCGATAACAACAGGCGTGTCTTCATCAAGCACACACTTTGGAAGTACCTTTCCTTTCAAGGTACAAGTTAATTTTGATATTCCCATGTTTCAAGGACAGATAGGTGTGTATGCCTTAGAAAAATGGTTAAATATGCTAGAAGGTTATTTCTTTATTCATAATTTCTCTGATAGGGAAAAGATATCCTTCGCACTCCTTAAGTCTCTCCCCCATGTCAAACATTGGTGGGAAACTTACAGGGAGAAAAGTTCCACGGAGGAGTCTAGAATATATGGGGCCGAGCCCACTTGGGATTTTTTTGTGGATGCAGTAAGGACTAGTATTACCATGTTGGCTACTATGAGGACCGGTACATGAGATGGACCACACTACGGAAAGAAAGGGACCAAGTAGTTCCATAGTTGACCTTTAACTTCCATACCTTGCGCACCAAGATGGGTATCAAAGACTTTGAATGAAATTTGGTTCTGAAATGTCGTGGGGTTCTACAAAGATACATCCAAAATGAAATGGATTTTCTGGACATCTCATCACTCAGTTTTGCTTATCGATATGTTTTTAAAATCAAGGAGAAGTTTAAGCACCAGAACAAATAGGAGTTAGGGTATGCAAATATGCAACAACCAAAGTATGATAAATACATCCCTAATAAACAACATCCTGAAAACCAGTCCAAGCCACAGGAAAAGAAGGGGCACGGAAAGACAAATAAGGACACTGGAAAATGGTGTGATTTCCACAAAATCCCTTGGCGCAACACCGATGAATTTCGCTCAAAACAGTCATTGGTAGCCGAGATAAAATACAAGGAGTCGAACCCTGATTCATAATTTGATTCTAAAAATACTAATAGAAGACAACTCATCAATGTATACCCCACTGCTATTGTCATGACTACAATAATTCAACTAGAAGAACCAACAGATTTTGAACAGGGGGAGCGCCTTTTTCATTCACAGATGTGGGTGAAGCAGACCCCGTTGCATTTTATTTTTGATAGCAGAAGCCAAAAGAACCTCATCTCAGCAGAGGTCGTCAAATAGTTTGGATTGTCGACAACACCACACCCGCGGCCATACAACATCGGGTGGCTTCGCCAAGGAAAAGATCTTCATGTCAGCCAATAGTGCCAATTGTCATATGGCATCCAACCCTTCAAGGACGAGGTATTAGGTGATGTTTCCCCACTGGATGTCTATGATTTTCTCTTGGGCCATCCATATGTGTGGAAGCGCCATGTCATTTATGAGTCTCAACCCCTTAGTGTCATTGTTACTCTTGGGGGTCATCTCTACATGATACCAGAGGTAATTCCTTCTATTGTCCCACCTAAATAGTGCCGCAAGGTAGTATCTCATACTACAAAATTTATCTTATTCACAGTATGTTCAAAGCATGAACAGAAGAACACCACTCCAGCCTCAGTCCAAGCACCTTCTATCCAACAGAAGCAGGTCGACAGGATTGCAACAATGTGTAAATATTCCTTCTGCACACAGGTATGTCATGTATCCAGACTAGATAAAAGGTCCAACCCTTCTAGCCATAAGTTCATGACCACTTTCAACAAGCTAAGCAACACAACTTCTCCAACAAGGCAAGCACCTCATCAAGATGCAGATTCAAAAAACGCTTTTTCCTCTCCCCCAGACACTCAACGCAATGAATACCATTGCTTCCTAAGGAGGGAGGATTGATCCAAGTGGATATCGGTGGCCACCCACCTTTTCCAACTGGTTCAAAACAATTTCTGGAAATTTTGGTAATTTACTATTTTTAGCAGCTTTTAACTTCCGGGGCCATTTTGAGGGCCTAAATGAAGGTTTTTCAGGATCGAGATTCTCAAAAAAAAAGTAAAGGCTTTGACTGAGCCCCCAAAATGAATCTCCTTGATGATACCTTTCCAACGAGCTACCGTTCACCCCAAATGGAGATCGTATGTTAAAGTTATGCCCCAGGGAAGTTGATACACCAAACTACCAAAAATGAGGTCCACAAAATTGTTCGCTTTTCATCTTTTGGGGTTAGGGTTTTGGATTTTCTTTATGATAAAAAGGCCTTTGGAGCCTCATTGTAAAATCATCTTCTTGCGAATGAGAGTAGCGGACATATCTCTTCTCAGAGATAAGCTGCCACCATTCTAGCGAGTCTTTCACTCTATATTTTTACAGTCTTTGTACATTTCGCTCATTAATAGAAAATTATGTATTATTGTATCTTTGTGTTTATGGTTGCTTCTATGATACATTTATGTTATATTATTGGATATTTGAGATATCTTTGTACATTTCTTTATTATATCTCCGCTCTCATTTTGTGTCGAAAATAATCTGGATCAATGGTATTAGAGCAGG
>SNQJ01S0249056.1:0-12957 GCA_010110895.2 Picea sitchensis | reverse complement strand
GGATTCTTAGATTTGTTATTCTTTCATGCTTTGTCATTTGACTCTTGTAATATAATTTGAGATTGATATATTGTGTGAGCTCACATATGTCTTTTATCATTCAACTCTTCACATGTTGTATTGCTTTCCTAGATTAATTTCCTGCTTTCTTAGTTAGTCTTTTAATGCTTTCCTAGATTAATTTCATTTCAACAATTTAGATTAGATTACTTCTACTTCAGTCCTGCATATATAGTGTGTGTGCTTCGTAAGCCTAAGAACTCTGGATTGACAAATTAAATAGTTGGGCAAGTACTACAACGGAATTAAACGACAATATTTCTGCCTAACACTAGGTATCTATGAGTGCTCATGGAGCTTCGACAAAGGAAGATTCTGAGGTTGTTAGATTCATTGAGAACAATGCTCCATTCACTATGTTATTAGGAAAAACCTGGATCGAGAAAGATCAGACCAGAAGAAAAGAAGAGGAGGCCCTAGAACAGAAAAAGCAGAAATTAAAAGATTTCATGACTAGGAGGATAACACACTTGATTGCAGAATAGGAGGACATATCGAAGCTACTGAGAACCAGAAACCTGGATCACAAAGTTGAAAGAACACAGGAATATTCATAGACGAGTAAAGCACCTACCCTAGATAGAGAAGCAATATTACTCTCTAATCTTATGAAATAATCTCAACAACACAAAGCTACTATGCCAAAAGAAGACAAGAATCAGAATGGAAAAAGGAATACTGAGATGAAGATCACTGGGAAGAAGGCTAGAAAACTCAGTAAGAAGAGAGAAAAGGTTGAAAATTTATAGAAGGGCCCAGAGGGAATTTCATGGAAGGAAGAGTTGAAAAGTTGGAACTTCGTCGGGATATCAGAACAACGCCCCATGACACTTCGCCATGGTGAAGCGATATGACCGTTGGAAGCATTATAACTATTGGACCAACGTTCTAGAATGGTTAGAACAATAATTATGACCGGAAAACTTGCCATCAGACCATTGGGACCTCACAACAACAGACAAAACTACATTGATGGAAAACTTCTTATCCGTTACATCGTGTTTACTTAGTCTGTTGATTGTTGCACCGAGAACACTTTTTTGAATTGTATTAGAGCTAACAAGAGAACCCGTTGCTACCAATCTATGCTTAGTAAGATCGACACCGATTCTATTTCTTTGAGCACTCATCCATCCACTCGAGTTTTCTGATTGAGAGCGTGCATGTCAAACGAGCTCAACGCCGTGGAGAAGTCAGTCGAGGAAGTTTTAATTGATATGATGGTTTAGAGAGTGATGTCCACAAGAATTCAAGATTCATCGACGTGAGGAGTGCAAGCCTCTCCGTTGACTACTCGCGGATCCAGACCATCCCGACCGACAATAGAGAAGAGAACCAAGCATAGAGATGATCTAGAAAATGCGAAGTTAATCTTGACCATCTTACCTGAATACATCTCGCCTCTGGCTAGCGTGGTGAGTCGTGACAGTTTCCCGAGGGACTTTGATTACACCATGGTTATTGTGTACCTCCCGAAGGGGATACGTGCAGTCATAACGCAACAAGATAAGATCGCGAAATTGAAGTTCAACGACTTCAACCTAGGTGACCGCAATAATTACAACATGATTTCTCCTTACAAGTATATGACCAGGACGAAGGGGAAGAACTCAAAATAATCCCCTAGCCATGGACTATGAACCTCGCGCAATCCACCCTCTTGAACGTGATGAAGATACCACACTTTGGAAGGCACCAGGAGGTTAACGCGTGTGTTAAGCTCCTCTATCATGTTACCATGGAGACTATATATGGTTAGATATACACATCATAGTCGATCTGACATTAATCCATAGGATCACCAGATTGAACATGCAAGGACCCGACCTACAAGACTTCTACCCAGGGAAGGCTTCCGACCATGCCCTAACACAGAGAATTAAGGACACTTACGATGATGTAGAAAAAGGGAACGCAAGGCTACAAGGTAGCTTCCATCTAGAATGGCGCAGTGTGCCTGGCCTGCCATTTGATTGCAGGGAATCTAGTGAGGAAGAACCGACCTACAAAAGTCATAGGATTCGTTGTTGACCTAGCCGGGAAATGTGTAGAAGGACTCCAGATGAACTAGGCGAAGTACTTGGTCAACCAACTGGAATTAGACTGCCACGAAGCTAAGGATCAGGGCTATGAGTTCCACTTTATCTGGCTCCCGATCCTCATCGCATTTACCACTTGGGAAATGCCGGAAAGTGCAACCTTCCCATACATTGAGTCATTCAAGTCGCTCATTGTGAAGTTCACCACTCTTTGGTACTCGAGCGATATGGGAAAATAGTGGCATTCAAACACGGTATTTCATACCTATTATCTCCAATTGAAGAGGGCTATTGAAGCTGTCCCTCGCATGACGCCGAACACCCTGCATCAGTTTCGACCCCTCATGAAGTTCCACATAGATCGACACTTCATTTATATCACCGTGCATGCAGATGAGCACAAAGAAGAGCTTCAATCATACTACAATCTCACAGAGGAGGACCTTGAAGAGATCACCAAGGACTAGTTTGCGGAACTCCTCATCCCCGTAGACCCTGCAGAAATGTCAGACCTGAAACTAATCGACAGCCCTGAGACCACTCATGAAGCAAAGGATCTTCCTGGACCCAGCAGAACGAAGAAGACTGAAGAGGTCCAAAACATGAGCAACGCATCGAAAGGAACTGCTTCAATATCACCTGGACGAGGGGGTGATGACGAAGTAGAAGCGACAAATGGCATAGAGGACTAGCAGAAGCAAGGCGAAGTAACACTGCCTAGGGATCCTGCTGATGAGGCTGATCCCTTGAAGAAGAGGAAGGTTTCTCCCACGAAACCCACTTCCCAAAAGAAATCCAGAGCCATTTTGACTAAGGTGCAGACTGTGCTCACTGTGGATGAATTCGACTTTATCATCGCAGCTGTAGCAGATACCTTGCAAGACATCTTGCAGAAACATGAAGCTAAGGAGGTGGAGATGTATGATAGAATTGAGGTTGAGCTAAGAAGGGTACAACAGGCCCTTCAACCAGCCACGCAGTATCCACTTCTCCCCCACCATCAAAAGTACCTGAGTTGGGAGATGAGCCTGCTCAACTTCGCAAACTAGCTGATGCGACCAAAGCTCGCCTTCTTCGTACACAGGAAGAAACCAAACATGCCACAGAGGCCCTAAAGAAAGTACAAAAAGTAGTCATAGAGCAACGCCGAGTTGCGCAACAAGAGAATGATGCCCTCCAAAATAAGTTTGAAGAAGAGAAAGCGTAGATCCAGCAAGATAAAGAGTAGTTTCTCGCAGAGCAGGTGGGAGTAAAAGAAGCAATCAATAGAGCACTTTGCTCTATGACAGGCTTAGAGAAAAAGGAGAAAGAACCAGTGGAACATCAAGTAGAGGAGCTTGTAGAAGCTATCCAACAGCTTCAACAAAGAATCGTAGACCTCAAGCTACGAGTAGTGCCAAGTACCTCGCAAGACGTGCGAGATCAAAGAGAAGCCATTGCCCTGAGCATAGTCAAGAGGATCAGAACATTCACTCTGGAATGCAAACAACTAAGTGCTCATAGTGCATAGAATTATGAGCGACTCATTGAAGATACTGAGCTGAAGGTACTGGAGTCATAGCTTCAGGAGGCAAAGCAACAAACAACAACAGTACAGGTGCAGTTGAAAGGATGAAGCAATCCCTAGAACAACGCATTTCTCAAAAACAGGTCCACAACATTCAGAGCAAAGTCATGGAAGTGACTCAAAGGCTCCAACTAGTCTAGGATGAAGCTTGCCAAATGTTTGAGGAGATTGAAGGCTGAGGCATAGATTTGGAACAAGTAGTCACTGCAATCAACAATGTTTAGAGGGACCTGTCAACAAAGTAGTCATCCAAGAGTTCGCCAAGCAGGAGGCCCTGGCGCAACAACAGGTTGAATCATCTCAAGCCAAGATCGAGGCTTTTGAAGCACAACTACCCAGACCAGAGTGACTCGAGATGAGTCACATGTGAGTGTTGGGGGCATGTTGGCCCTTGGCCAAGTTTTGAGAATCCTTGGTCATGTTTGACCTACTTTTGGGTCTTTGGCAGGCTGTTGAAGATGGAGCGCAAGTCGAAGCAGATATTGTCAGATCTCGGCCCCTTTTTAGGGATTTTTGGGTTTTGGGCTTATGTAACGGGAATGGGGGTGTCGGCCCATGGGTTTACCCATGTTTAGGCCCATTTTGTAATGTATAAATAGAAAGCTAGGCGATGTAGGAAGGAGTTCGATCTATGTGATCGAAGGAGGGACAAGTATGTGATGCTAAGTGTTAATTGCTAGGTGCAAGTGGTTACTGTAATTGCTTTGTGCATACTGTGTGAGACTTGCAGAGCCAAGTGCAAGTGATTGTAAGAGACTGTGGAAGGCTTTGTGCTGTAATATAGGGAAGAGGATCTACGAAGTGCACAGATCTCCTGTCCTTTGCGGAGTAAGATGCCATGGCTCTATGCATGTAGAAGATTGACATAAATAAAGAAGAAGAGTTGGTGTATGTAGCCCCAGAGTGGGGGTTATCCACATATATCTTGCGTTGTGGTTTCTATGTGCTTTATGGTTGTTCTCTTGTCTATGTGATTGAATTCTTAGTGCACTAATGTATGCTTAGAAGGATCTAATATGGTAGCTTAGTGATGATTAATGTGAATAAATTCTAGGTTTGATTTATGTTGGTATGCTTAGTACTTGAATCTATTGGATCTGTATAAATACTACATTGATCTGTTGTTAGGGTTTAGCTGCACTGTAAACTAAGGATCAATATTAATGAACTATAATTGCTAAGTGCTTTGTTAAGGTGTTGTAATCACATATCTGTGTCCCAGCTAAGGTTGCAGACATTGGAGTCCTGCAACCAGCCCTGCCTCTGCCTCGGGTGAGACTTCATCTGCTTCGCAGGTGTTGCCGAAAGGGCCGGTATTTAGGGTTTTGTTGGTGCGGTATTATAGCATTGAACCTTGGGTATGCTCCTGTGCCAACAATTGCCTTTCTGAGAGAAAAATATGATGCGTTTGAGAAGTTCAAAAAGTTTAAGGCATTAGCTGAGAATCAAACAGGATGGAAGTTAAAGGCAATTCGCTCAGACAAGGGAGGAGAATTTCTGTCAAGAGATTTCAAAGAATTCTGTGACAGACATGGAATTAAAAGAGAATACACTATTTCAGGTACTCTTCAACAAAATGGAGTTGTAGAATGCCAAAATAGACCAGTTCAGCAGATGGAAAGGGATATGATGAGTGAAAGGGACATTTCACAAACCATCTGGGTGGAGGCTGTTCACATGGCTATTCATATTCTAAACAAAGCACATCTAAGGCTGAACAGTGATAAAACTCCATATGAGTTGTGGTTTGGTTGACCTGCATCAATCAAGCACTTCAAAGTATTTGGAAGTAAATGCTACATCAAGAATAATGACGATCATCTGGGTATATTTGATAGTAGAGATGATGAAGATATCTTCTTAGGATATGCAACGAACAGTAAAGGATACAAATGCTTCAACAAAAGAATGCATAAATTAGTAGACTGTATTGATGTTCGAATTGATGAAGAAGATCCTATATAGATCAAAAGAGAAAAAGCACTAAGCCAGATGAAAAAGATGATGAGAATAATGAAGATAAAGAAAAACCAATCTCGGAATCAAAAGAAGATGATAAATCAGGTGGAGAAGAGACACCAAGACAAGAAGAGTCAGGACAACAATCAACATCAAATCCTTCCTCCAGAATTAATCAAAAGAATCATCCTGACAGTTAGATAATTGGTGAGAAAGACAAAGGTGTACAAACCAGGAGAAGGATAATCAAAGACACTAAGAAATCACATATAGCCTTCATATCCATGGTGGAACCTAATAACTTTAGTGAAGCCAATAAATACGTAAATTGGTTAAAATCAATGAATGAGGAATTGGACCAGATTGAAAAGAATGACACTTGGGAACTTGTTGGCCCTTGACCAAGTTTTGAGGATTCTCGATCATGTTTGACCTAGTTTTGGGACAACAACAGGCTGTCGGAAGCAGAGCCCAAGACGAAGTAGATATTGTGGGATCTCAGACCCTTTTTAGGGCTTTTTGGGTTTTGGGCTTATGTAAAGGGTATGGGAATGTCGGCCCATGGTTTTACCCATGTTTAGGCCTGATTTTGTAATGTATAAATAGAAATCTAGGCAATGTAGGAAATAGTGGGATCTATGTGATCGAAGAGTTGTAAGTTGTGCTAAGTGCAAGTAATAGTTGTAAGTGCTTCGTGCATACTGTGTGAGACATGCAGATCTAAGTGCAAGTTACCATAAGAGACTGTATGTAGGCTTTGTGCTGTAGCCTAGCTTGGGGAAGGAGGATCTAGCAAAGAGTGCACAGATCTCTTGTCCTTTGCAAAGTTGATCTTGAGGCTCTGTGCATGTAAGAAGATTGAAAGAAGCTAATAAAGAGAAGAAGAGTTGGTGGACGTAGCCCCAGGGTGGGGGTGAACCACATATATCTTGTGTTATCGTTGCTTTGTGCAATGTATGTATGTGTTTACTTGTTTAGATGCTTTGATATAGATGAATGATAGATAGATTTGTTGATTCTACGTGCTTAATAATATGGATGAATTCTAGATCTGACCTATGTGGATGTGCTTAGTGCTTGAACATACTAGATCTGGTTGAACACTGTGATGCTCTATAATTAGGGTTTTGTCTGCGAAGTAATTGTTGGTTTAATACTAATGAACTGTAATAACTAAGTGCTCTGTTAAGGTGTTACAATCACAGATCTGTATCCCAGCTAAGGTTGCAGACATTTGAGTCGGTGTTACAATTCTAATCATGCGAATGAATGTGTCGGTGTCGAGCATGAAGAGAAATCATTGGATTACCAACCATTGATGAATGTCGTTAACCAATGCGAGACAAACTCACCAGTGAGGTCAATGAGTGTCAAGGTACCAGAATACATCTTGCGAAGTGTAAATAGAGGTGCTGATGTCGAGCCACTTGCAAGATCTAACGATCAAGGGAAATTGTTGTATTCCCATGATTGCTAGAGAGAGAACTTGCCATTAAGGCATGCAAGCCTCCAGGTACTCAAAAGAAACTCTAGTCTATATCCCAGATAAATTATTGAGGTCGATGGGGCCAGACTTGTTGAAAGGGGAGCCTTAAGGAATCCCACATCAGTCAACGCGAATGTGTAAAAATATTGGTAGGACTATAGATAGATCTCAGTAGCAACAGTGTTTATGGCAAGGCAATATAATTATGGAAAGGGGGTTTGTTTTGTTCAGAAGGAAAACTAGAAAGGCAAAAATGAACTGAAAAAGATAAGGGAATGTATGCAACTCAGAAAAATAAGCATGTGAAATCGGGAAGGATAAGGCAATGGAAGATGGCTTCAACACAGGGACGACCAATCAACTTTTGAAGGAGAAATGGGGTAGTGTCTCATCATGAAATTTGGCAAAATGATGAAATATGGGTATCGCAACATGGTGTATCAGCAAAATGTACCTGTGTAACAACAACTATCAAGATGCGCAAAAAGTTGTTGTGTATCAACAAACATCAAGATGCGCAAAAAGTTGCTCTGTATCAACAAACATCAAGATGCGCAAAAAGTTGTTGTGTAACAACAAAATGTTTCTGATGAGTAACAACTCCTTCAAGCTGTCTAGCGAACAAGTTTTTCTGAAAAATATCACTTCGTCATAAAATTTGATTGTCTTCGAACCTAAAAAATCTTTAGCACTAATCCTGCATAAAAACCATGATATTTGGGAAAAACATATCATGCAAATGCAACAAATCAAAGAAATAAACTACATTTTTATACATGTTTCCCTTGCATACTTATTTGTCTTCGCTGTATCAAATCTTTCCATGTGCATAATAACTAGTTGCTGAGAATTGTCACTAAAGTCCGAGAATATTAAATATGCTGCTTGTCAAATTTACCCAAGAAATTAGTCAAGCTGCTCCATTGATTTTAATTGTTTTTTTGCATAATCAAACCTGTACGTCATCAACTATATTGAATCATTAGAGTATACAAGTCTCTGTGACAAATATCAACCTGTAAGAAAACACAAACGTCAATCTTGAAGAAAGTAACATAATGCCTGCAAAAATACATCAGTCATTGATGCCGAGAGCACAAATATGTTATTAAAATTTTATTGATTTTTCCCTCCTAAATTAATACATTCTACCCATGGTTTTGAGTTATTCTCTTTAATTTTCTTCGTCGTGCATGAAATCAAAGCTCTGTCAAAAATAAATTAATACTGCCGACAAAGGCCTCCTCCTTTAAGAATTACTGAGAACAGTTTTCATTCATCGAAATGATTGCTGCCCAGATAGAACCTCAAGATGAACTCGACAGTACTATGGAAAACACTAATTATATTATAGTTTGTGATAACCCTTCCTTCGACATTGGGCCAGCTAAGCTATCCAACATTGCATGTTTCTTTTGCTGCAAATGGAGGCGTTCTAGGCATTTGCAAATCAAGGCGTTCGAGGCATTTGCAAATCGAGGTAGTTGTACCAGATCGAAGCATGGTTCTTTGCAGAACACTAATGTATATATTCAAACAACTATTCCCAAGTAATTGGTCTAACCCTTTACTATCACAAAGAGTTTCCATCCGCAAAGCAACTTTATTGCGCTCAAAGGGTGAGGACCA
The DNA here is from genome assembly GCA_010110895.2 of Picea sitchensis. Taxonomy (NCBI): domain Eukaryota; kingdom Viridiplantae; phylum Streptophyta; class Pinopsida; order Pinales; family Pinaceae; genus Picea; species Picea sitchensis. The sequence continues at coordinate 4,217 of SNQJ01S0249056.1, read as the reverse complement.
ATAAGCTCTGCAAATGGAGGTAATGGAGATATTCATTATTGGGTCTGAGAAGTGTGCGCGCAATCCTCACTCCATATAGTATCCACTCGTTACCCTACACATGAACAGAGAGAGTTAGCATTAATACAAAAGGAAGCATAGCTATATGAATGCATGGCTCTCAAAAGTTACAAATACTCATAAATATAACGATGAAACAAGAGGATGGATATCCCTGGACAATGTTCCTTTTCAATCGGGCCGATCTTGTGTTTTTCTTGGCGAGGCACTGTCAATTGCCATCCCATGTGCTTCGATTGTCCTTAGTGCAATACACAAGGTTAAATCTGATCTACGCAAGGTTAAAGTCATTCCCAGCTCATGAGGCACTTCCTTTACTCAGAGAGTTGTAAGTCTCTTCCACAAGCACACATGAAGCACCCACTATTCCAATATTGAGAAACCCATCAACTGTTCGATTGAGCAAGGGATTGTCCAAATCACCACACTCACAATAGGCGAATGAACGTTGGCATAAATTTTTCCATGAGGCATCTTGTCAGGTGCTTCTAAATCGACGCTGAATTGCAGTGATTCGGAAGTACGAAGAACTGCAAAACTGTAAGGAAACTTGGATCCTCACGAAGATTCTCCAACCAACAATAAAAATTAAATGCAGAAAACTTGAATCATCGCCTATATAGATGGAGATTAAGCCAGTCACAGATTTAAAGAATGGAAAATTTAATACCACATATGTCATTTTTCATTCAACTCTTCACATGTTGTATTGTTTTTCCCTTATGCAATTTCGATGCTTTCTTAGATTAATTTCATTTCAACAATTTAGATTAGATTATTTCTACTTCAGCCTGCATATATAGTGTGTGTGTTTTGTAAGCCTACGAACCTCGGATTGACAAATTAAATAGTTGGGCAAGTACTACAACGGAATTAAACGACAATATTTCTGGCAATATTGTAGTGATTCAGAAGTACGAAGAACTGCAAAAATGTAAGGAAACTTGGATCCTCACGTAGATTCTCTAGCCAACAATAAAAATTAAATGTAGAAAACCCGAATCATCGCCTATATAGACGGAGATTAAGCTAGTCATAGATTTAAAGAATGGAGAATTTAATACCAAACAGGTCATTCGTTCAAGTCATCCCAAGTGGAAAAAGAAAACGACGAGCCAGTTTGTCGGCAATTTTCTTATTGGCTCATTCCTGTACCTGCCCAAAATTAATAAAGATTGAGAACAACAGTTCAACCGAGCAATCAACAATATGAAGATGTTGATTGGATTCATCTCTTAAACCTCTCGATTACACGTCTATTGTTATCATCAATCTTAGATATAAGAGCCAAAGGTGTGTGTGACAACTAGTTTGGTCGATGTTGTATAGATTTCAAAGACAGAATTAGACCAACATATCATGATCGTAAGAATTGACAATATCAACAGTGCATAAAAATCCAGAGAAGAATTGAAAAGAAGTGGGTTCAACAAATCTCTATTCATTAAAGGCATCGACTACCTATTACACAAATAGCACCAAAAACTAGTCGGACCAATGTCATGATGCTGCGTGGTTTCTAATACTTGAGGATTTGCAATTTTCTTGGCAACAAAACGATTATTGAGATATTTTCTCTTGTTACTTGAGTAATTCCAGCAGTTAAAAATGCCTAAAAAGAGGGTGAATAATTCGGAGAGAATCAGGCTTAAAAGAATAGTGGAATTCAGTTACGATTTAGTCATGAAGGCTTCACTTATGGAGATGCGTGCTCAGGAAACCATCTTGCATAAAATCTGCGATTGCACCTTAGTGGTTTTACGTAACAATACTTTGCATAATCAAGATTCGATGAATATTAGCATATCTAATTTTTGATATGATGCTCAATTGATAATCGATGAGTAAATCCTAACTTTCTAAAGATGCAAAAAGAGAAGAGTTCCTCTTATACTTTGTCGTGTACTCTGTTTCTCATTCTTTAGAAAACTAGGATTTATCATTGATTTGGTTCGTTTCCTTGATAATTGCAGATTTTACTTCAAGGTGTGATGGGGGAATGTTTCAGATCTATCATTTGCAGGTTTAACATGTAAGACAGGAAGCACAGTTCAATCAATCTCAATCATAGTTCACTTTTATTATAATTTATTATTATTTTTTTATTCTTGGCCTGAGCCGGACAATGCACCTTAAACCTGTAGATCTAGTAGATGTGAATACTTCAATCTAAATGATCATGTTGTTGTATTGTTGTAGATTTTATTCCATATCAAGGTGAAAGGATGGTGGCTCAAACCAGAAATAAACTAGACCGAGAAGACATGGTTCAATTGATCGCAAAACGAAACACAAAGTTCATCCAAAAAATGAAAAACAACAAAAGTGATGGCATGACACTGTTCAATCATTGTTACAACAAAAACGTCGTTGTTTCAACAAGTAAAATTTCACTGTAACAGGCATGTAAAATGTCATTGTACCATCATGTTGTAACAACATGTAAAAATTGGTTTTGTTTCTATTCACCTATTTTTTTTTTTATTGTGTTTATTTGTAGATCAGAGGATGGACGCAAAAACATTCATTCTTGAAATCAATTTAGATATCCTATTTTCTGATCCTCGCGATCGTTTGAAGCACGAAGGATAGAAAAAAAATCTGGAAACAAAATCCTACCTTCTCTACGCTAACTGAAACTTAAAGATTAGTTACGTGTAGTCAAACTTCCAATGGAGCCAAGCACACAACAGTAACAACAATATGTTCAGTGGTGATTTTTCAAATGAATAATGAAAATATTCGAAAGTGAATGAATCTAGTTGCTGTAACGACAAACTAACTAAATAAAAATGAAATTTATCGAATCGAGTGCTTACCTGGAACCATTGCTCGATAATGCTTTCATAGGCGCGTTTTTCCTCGCTCAGATCTTGATGTAACTCCTCTTCATATTCCTCAATCTCATGCTCTAATGATTTTTCGTCATCAAACATGTAGGGTTCTTTAGATGTTGAATCCTCGTTTGTTGCCGGAGGAGTATTTGAAACTTTAATTGTTGTCAAGATCTCCTCTTCTAGAGAAGAGGAGATCCCGACTTTCATGAGGATCTGAGTGAGTAGTTCCAAGCTGACACTCATTGTTAAAACATATTGAAAAAGGGGTTCTTACAACACCCAAATAAAAAATAAAATAAAAAAACACATGAAAAATACTCTTGTTGAAACACATACTCTCCATAGTTGTAGAAAACACACTTGCTACAATTGAAATTCACACTTGCGGAAAATGAAATTTGTGTAAATTGAAATTCATACTCTAGACCTGGCAGGGAGGACATGAGGAGTCTCCACTCAAGTAGCTGCTATGACCCCTTACCAATACATGCAGGAAATCAATGTAAACCTCAATCCATCATGCTTTCCCGACAACGACGCCAAAATGTTAGGCAAAAATATTGTCATTTAATTCCGTTGTAGTACTTGCCCAACTATTTAATTTGTCAATCCGAGGTTCGTAGGCTTATGAAGCACACGAACTATATATGTGTTGGCTTTCGGAAGTCACTCCTGGATTGCTAGCAGGAGCAGAGCCCGAAGCCCATCAGATTTAATGTCACGGTTTGTTTTAGAGGGTGATCAAATGGAGGAAGACTCCGAACGGCAGCGCATCAACTTAGAAACCAGACCAGGCATGCATGACAGAGTGAGGTCTTGATAAACTCCAAACAGTGAGGTGTAATAAAAGGGTGAGTAGATGGAAGACTTATGCAAGAAAGGGCAATGGTCCACAATAAACATCAGGTTTATTACAGATTAAAGAAGAAATGAGCTCAAACGCAAAATCCTTTTACATTCGAACACATAAAACCAGAGGGCACGACAACGCTACAACAAATCCTTTATTGCAACCAGTTGCACTACTGTGAATCCTCGGGCATAAGATGACATGAAGATGGAAAAGAAAGAGAATTGTTTGTTATAAACCAAGAAGTCTCAAACACAGAGGCATTACAAGGAAACCAGAATGTCACTGAAACTATGCAGTTGGGAGCTTAGCTCTACCATCGATCCCTACAAAAATGGCAAAAATGCCTACATATACTCAAAATAACAACAACGGCGGAACCAAGAAAATGCATTGAAGGCTTTGCGTCTGCATGGCTTCTGACAACACGGAGCTGCGATCTTTGAATGGTCGTGCAACTTATGGCAGAC
>SNQJ01S0249055.1:0-12957 GCA_010110895.2 Picea sitchensis | reverse complement strand
CAATAGCTCAAAGATATTACAAAGACCTACAATACAAAGCCGAATAAAAAGACAAAACACCCTATTGGGCTAGTATCCATAAGGAAAGGAAAGTCTCCAAGGGGTATCATCCAAGCCATGTAAAACGAGGTGATGGGGTCAAGGGATGTCCAGACATACGGCTAGAGTGAGAGACATGGATGCATGGTATTACTTGTGGGTGCCTTTGTAGAAGGTGAGCTGTACTCGTCATGGATGCAAATTTTTCCAAGCCCTTTATTGCCTTTATTCTTTTCTTTTCTTTGTTTTCTTTTTTCTCTTTTATTTCAAGGACTAACTAGAGGACACTGCCTTGGTGTGGTAACCAGAGCTGACAGTGTTACCCACAAGCACTTTCACAGAGATGATAACGTTGGCTCGTGATGAGACCCCCTTTCCCTTGGCCATGCAACCAAAGGTCATTGCCCTGGCGTGGTAACCAGATAGTGACAATGTCATGCTATTAGGTACCCATGAACATAATAGGCTGGCTTGTGATGAGACCCCCTATCCTGTTGGATAGGTCTTGTTTTTGTTATTTTTCTTCGGGTCCCTCTTATTTCTTGCTGAGAGGCTTTTTATTGCCTTCTTGGGGATCCTTGGGCGAGGCATATCTAGGTTTCATTCTTTATGGCTTTTATCTTTTACCAGCTGCTTTTACCTTCTGGGTCTTTAGCCCCTTCTTCCCACGAGATAAGGTGCAACCCTACAAACAGATCATCCTAATGCCCGGACTAGGGGAATGAGATAGATGAGTAGGAGATAAGATGTAAAAATGATGATATGATGGGAACGGACGATGGCTCTTCAGAAATCCCCCGAGTGGCAAACCAAAACCTATGGGTACAGACTTGCTAGGACACCCTGTCAATCCCCCCAACCATGGTCAAGTGGGTTAATGTAAGATCCAAGCAGTTGTTAGAAATAAAAGGAGTGAGATGCATATATCTAAAGGTTATAATGATCAAAAGTGACACATACCATGATACCTGGACCAATTACCTCATGGAGCAAAAGTCTTCTCCGATACAAGACCAGGTCGATGGTGATGGATGTTGCCACTGCTGGCAAGACGAGTCTGATGAAAGAGAAGAAAGATGGGCCCTCCAGGGCTATGCTCAGGTCAATCCTGCTCTCGGTACTCCATGTCTAGGACCTGTGGGCCTCGAGACATGGTCTCCTAGTTATCCTATGAAATCAGGGATAACAAGGCCAACAACTACACTATTGCCTAACCTATCCAAGCGAACTAATTTACTCAAAGATCTACTCAATATTCCACAAAATGCATAAAGAAACAATGTCACCTCATATTCATGGAAGCACCAAGACACAATCCTTGTACTCTAAAATCCTCCAAAGCCTTTTCTTCTTATCAAATGGAGAGGTTGAAACAACTAATTTCTCCAAGCTCCCCAAGAGCAAGATGGAATCAAAGCAAGATGAAAAGATGAGAGAGAGATGGGGCAAGAAAATGGTAGCATAACAATAGCTTATATGGTGAGAAATGATTGAGGGAGGGCTCTTATTTATACTTGGGAAGGCAAAGTTACCCCCCTTGGATGAGTTACAAGTGTTACACATCAAGGAAAAGTCACTTTTAGGGTGTTGGTAAGTTAGGGTTTTGGCATGGATGGATGAAGTGGAAATGAGTTGGAGTGAGTTGGCAAGGCTTTGACAAGTCAAATGATGAGTTGTAGGGTCCAGGGAGGCACACCAAGGGATAGAATAAGTTTCCCATTAATTTTTTTATTATTTTTTTACTTTTTTTTGAGACTTTCTAGAAGGGGGGCACACCTCTCTAGGGAAAGTGACATTTTTGCTTAATGGCTAGGTGAGGGGGTGATGTGAGGGTTGGAAAAGGTTAGGAATATGTTTTCTTATCATATTTCACTTGTACTTTACTCAAATTTCTCAAAATTACAAAAACTGACATTTTTTCTATGTCATGACTAGCAATTAAATTTGTTGTTTTGACTGACTTGGACTCCCTATGGACAAACACCTAGAAAAAGTTGTCCAACTGAGATGAAACTTGGTCCAAGGGTGTAGAGGGTATCATTCCATTTCTTTTGAGCACAAATACCCCTAGCAAAATCCCAAGTACCTAGTTTTTACAATTTTTATCAAAAATTAATTAAAATTAATTAATTAAACTACCCAACCTTAGGCAATTTTAATTAATTAAAAAAAACCTATCTAGACTCGACGAAATTTCGTGAAACTTTCTGAGATGTCTTACATGGTCATTTACATCATTCTTAAACACCAGGTACCAGAGGATGACACCATTAGAAACAAATTCTGGAAATATCACTCCATAAGACACAATTTTATTTGTCACAGGTCTATTAATACATAGACATATATTGACCAAACTAATTTGCAGGGACCGTACCACCTGTATGGATTTGTATGGTCGTGAGTTCCTCACTGGGCGATCGTACAACAAAAACTCACACAAAAAATTGCTCGATTTCTCCTTAATCTTCAGTGAAACTTTGCAAACAGAACTTTACTTCTATTTTTAGACTTGGGTATGGATTCTTTCTTCTGGTAAGCGAAAGTACGGTCCATACGGAATCTGTACTATATGGATTCTTCTTCCTCACCCTTTGTTTGGTACTTGCTGGCAGGTTAGGGTGACTAGTGGCCCTATCTCGGCTTCTTTTTGCTGTCAGACCCTGCTCGGAATATAACCTTTGAGTGGATTGAATGTTGGCCCTAACTCTGCCCCTTTTGCTAAATTAGGCCCTAGCTCGGCCTCCTTTTTATGTATTTGTTGCAGTTCCTAGCAGCCTCCTCACTTGATTAAAAAAGACTCAACTTAGTCTCTATATCTCTCGGCCTCTGCTTATCTTGATAAGTTTCAGACCCTTGCTCGATCTCCTTAGCAAGTTCTCTAGGCTCCCTCAACCTCCTTTGGAAGCGCCCACTCTCATAGTCGACTTGCTTCTTTCTTGAGGTGTGTTGTACTTGTAACCCTAGCCTTTTCCCCTATGCATTCCTTGCCCTAGGATCCTCTCATTAGTGTCTTGATCCAAGGGTGAGGACTTAATCAAGCATTGAGATACATCTAATGGTTGTGATGCAATCTTAGCTTGAATTAGGTGGCCCCCACCATTATAATGTTGTGTAGTCATAAGTTGGGCGTCTTCCTCATTACTAGACGCCCCTAATGAGGAAGTGTTAAATTTATAGCAGTTGCAAGAGCCATTCTCTGGGAGGTTGGCAAAGACCCTAGCTGAGATCTAGGGCCCCCAACTGCACCGCCGGGGTTTCTTGGTCTGGGACCAAACAGTCAGTGCCATGGAAAAAGACCCTTGTAAGGGCCCCTAGTATATGACTGGGGTTCTTGGTTTGGGACCAAGCAGCTAAAGCCCCTAGATATGTCTAGGGCCCATGGAAATCTCCGGGGTACTCATGCCCGGGGCATCGATTGATCCTTGGTGTTGTACCTTCGTGGATAAGACCCCTGAGAGGGCCCCCGGTAGATGACTGGGGTTCTTGGTCTGGTACCAAGCAGTAAAGACCCCTGAGAGGGCCCCCAGTATATGACTGGGGTTCTTGGTCTGGGATCAAGCAGTTAAAGACCCTAGATAAGTCTAGGGCCCCTAGACATGGTCCAGGGTACCCATGCCTGGGGCATGGGTTGATCTTTGGTCTTGGACCTTGGTGGATAAGACCTCAGAAAACGTTCTGGGGCAACTTGATCCTCGATCAAGTATTTTGCTGGTGTATGACCCTCCTTGAAGGAGGACATGACCACATGAGGGATGTATCCCATATGCAATGATGATAAAATTAAANCCCCTTCTTCCCACGAGATAAGGTGCAACCCTACAAACAGATCATCCTAATGCCCGGACTAGGGGAATGGGATAGATGAGTAGGAGATAAGATGAAAAAATGATGATATGATGGGAACGAACGATGGCTCTTCAGAAATCCCCCCAGTGGCAAACCAAAACCTATGGGTACAGACTTGCTAGGACACCCTGTCAATCCCTCCAACCATGGTCAAGTGGGTTAATGTAAGATCCAAGCAGTTGTTAGAGATAAAAGGAGTAAGATGCATATATCTAAAGGTTATAATGATCAAAAGTGACACATACCATGATACCTGGACCAATTACCTCATGCCGCAAAAGTCTTCTCCGATACAAGACCAGGCCGATGGTGATGGATGTTGCCACTGCTGGCAAGACGAGTCTGATGGAAGAGAAGAAAGATGGGCCCTCGAGGGCTATGCTCAGGTCAATTCTGCTCTCGGTACTCCATGTCTAGGACCTGTGGGCCTCGAGACATGATCTCCTAGTTATCCCATGAAATCAGGGATAACAAGACCAACAACTACACTATTGCCTAACCTATCCAAGCGAACTAATTTACTCAAAGATCTACTCAATATTCCACAAAATGCATAAAGAAACAATGTCACCTCATATTCATGGAAGCACCAAGACACAATCCTTGTACTCTAAAATCCTCCAAAGCCTTTTCTTATTATCAAATGGAGAGGTTGAAACAATTAATTTCTCCAAGCTCCCCAAGAGCAAGATGGAATGAAAGCAAGATGAAAATATGAGAGAGAGATGGGGCAAGAAAATGTTAGCATAACAATAGCTTAGATGGTGAGAAATGATTGAGGGAGGGCTCTTATTTATACTTGGGAAGGCAAAGTTACCCCCCTTGGATGAGTTACAAGTGTCACACATCAAGGAAAAGTCACTTGTAGGGTTTTGGTAAGTTAGGGTTTTGGCATGGATGGATGAAGTGGCAATGAGTTGGAGTGAGTTGGCAAGGCTTTGACAAGTCAAATGATGAGTTGTAGGGTCCAGGGAGGCGCACCAAGGGATAGAATAAGTTTCCGATTAATTTTTTTATTATTTTTTAACTTTTTTTTAGACTTCTAGAAGGGGGGCACACCTCTCTAGGGAAAGTGACATTTTTGCTTAATGGCTAGGTGAGGGGGTGATGTGAGGGTTGGAAAAGGTTAGGAATATGTTTTCTCATCATATTTCACCTTTACTTTACTCAAATTGCTCAAAATTACAAAAATTGACATTTTTACTATGTCGCAAATAAATTTGTTGTTTTGACTGACTTGGACTCCCTATGGACAAACATCTAGAAAAAGTTGTCCAACTGAGCTGAAACTTGGTCCAAGGGTGTAGAGGGTATCATTCCATTTCTTTTGAGCACAAATACCCCTAGCAAAATCTCAAGGACCTAGTTTTTACAATTTTTATCAAAAATTAATTAAAATTAATTAATTAAATTACCCAACCTTAGGCAATTTTAATTAATTAAAAAAAACCTATCTAGACTCGACGAAATTCCGCGAAACTTTCTGAGATGTCTTACATGGTCATTTACATCATTATTAAACACCAGGTACCAGAGGATGACACCATTAGAACGCATTTCACCACTTTGGAGGAATTATTTGTGGGAGTGAAAAAGTCAAGGGAAATTAACAAGGCTGGTTAGGCCAAATTAATAACCTGAGGAAAAAAAACACTCAGTGAAAGAAACTCTCCTCATGAAGAAATCCTAAGGTAACTGACCTAACTATGATCCATGCAGACCTATTACATTATTATCCCTTGCAGGGGAGCGGAAATTCCAATTACAAAAAAATGCGCTGGAGGCCAAAAATGCCTTGTAGAACCAAAAAGTCTCTGACTTGGTAGCATCTGATGATGCATATCTTCATGGTACATGGAGTTGACCCCCTAGTTGAAGAGGTGGTCAACAATGTCTTAGGTAATTGAACCACTACATGTAAATAATACAAATGAGCATGGGTCACATAAGGAGTCGTGCTCTTATAATATAACATAATTAATATGAGTTATTTATTCATTATTGTATCATATACTTTACTGAAGAGAATAATAGTTGTAAACTTCAAATATCAGATCTATGCAATAGTAAATTACATTAATAATACTTGTGACAGCCACATAAAAGATACACATGAGAAACAAATTCTGGAAATATCACTCCATAAGACACAAATTTATTTGTCACAGGTCTATTAATACATAGACATATACTGACCAAACTAGTTTGCAGGGACCGTACCACCTGTACGAATTTGTATGGTGGTGAGTTCCTCACTGGGCGATCGTACAACAAAAACTCACACAAAAAATCGCTCGATTTCTCCTTAATTTTAAGTGAAACTCTGCAAACAGAACTTTACTTCTATTTTTAGACCTGGGTATGGCTTCTTTCTTCTGCTAAGCGAAAGTACGGTCCATACGGAATTTGTACTGTATGGATTCTTCTTCCTCACCCTCTGTTTGGTACTTGATGGCAGGTTAGGGTGACTAGTGGCCCTATCTCGACTTCTTTTTGCTGTCAGACCCTGCTCGGCATATATCCTTTGAGTCGATTGAATGTTGGTCCTAACTCGGCCCCTTTTGCTAAATTAGGCCCTAGCTCGGCCTCCTTTTTCTGTATTTGATGCAGTTCCTAGCAGCCTCCTCAGTTGATTAAAAAAGACTCAACTTAGTCTCTATATCTCTCGGCCTCTGCTTATCATGATAAGTTTCAGACCCTTGCTCGATCTCCTTAGCAAGTTCTCTAGGCTCCCTCAACCTCCTTTGGAAGCGCCCACTCTCACAGTCGACTTGCTTCTTTCTTGAGGTGTGTTGTACTTGTAACCCTAGCCTTTTCCCCTATGCATTCCTGGCCCTAGGATCCTCTCATTAGTGTCTTGATCCAAGGGTGGGGACTTAATCAAGCATTGAGATACATCCAATGGCTGTGATGCAATCTTAGCTTGAATTAGGTGCCCCCCACCATTATAATGTTGTCTAGTCATAAGTTGGGTGTCTTCCTCATTACTAGACGCCCCTAATGAGAAAGTGTTAAATTTATAGCAGTTGCAAGAGCCATTCTCTGGGAGGTTGGCAAAGACCCTAGCTGAGATCTAGGGCCCCCAACTGCACCCCTGGGGTTTCTTGGTCTGGGACCAAACAGTCAGTGCCATTGCAAAAGACCCTTGTAAGGGCCCCCAGTGTATGACTAGGGTTCTTGGTTTGGGACCAAGCAGCTAAAGCCCCTAGATATGTCTAGGGCCCATGGAAATGTCCAGGGTACCAATGCCCGGGGCATGGGTTGATCCTTGGTGTTGTACCTTCGTGGATAAGACCCCTGAGAGGGCCCCCGGTAGATGACTGGGGTTCTTGGTCTGGTACCAAGCAGTAAAGACCCCTGAGAGGCCCCCCAGTATATGATTGGGGTTCTTGGTCTGGGATCAAGCAGTTAAAGCCCCTAGATAAGTCTAGGGCTCCTGGACATGGTCCAGGGTACCCATGCCTGGGGCATGGGTTGATCCTTTTTCTTGGACCTTGGTGGATAAGACCTCAGAAAAAGTTCTGCGGCAACTTGATCCTCGATCAAGTATTTTGCTGGTGTATGACCCTCCTTGAAGGAGGACATGACCACATGAGGGATGTATCCCATATGCAATGATGATAAAATTAAAAAGGTCACCTTGAACATGAAAGAACAAGTATTGCCACCTTCCCTTACCCTTGCTTGTGTTGGTTTGGGGTTTTATGTTGTTTTGTCTTAAGGGTTAAATAAAGGTTAAATTAAATGTAAATTATACCATGTTTAAATTATTTAATTTAAACATGTTATATTTAATATATATTTTAATTTAATTTATAATTTTATTACCCTAGCCTAAACTATGAATAAACCCCCCCTACCCCTCACAACACACATTATTATTGTGATGCTCCTATGTTCCTAGTGTGAGTGGATCTTCTCTCTATTGTTGCAGCTACCCTAGAGGACTGTTGTGTTGGTTTTGCGGCCCTTGTCTACTGTTGAGTGGTGGCTAGCAGGTGCGGCCTCTTGTCTAGTAAATGTGGCCTTCCCTTACACATGCTGTTGGTTCTGAGGTTGTTGTGGCTTTCCCTTTGAGGTCTGTGGGTGAGTGTGGTGTGGCTCCTTTTTTTGTTGTTATGGGTGACTGTTGGTGTGGCCCTTCTCATTGCCTGCCTCTAGTATGAGCGGATCCTCTCTCTTGAATGTGGCTCACTGCTACGGCCTCTTGTTCCATTGCTGTTGGAGTGTGAGGGTTTGCTATGTCCCCTTGTCTATTGCTGTTGGAACATTGACTGTATGGTGCAATCTCTTTTGCTGGATGGTGTGTCTGTGTGGTACGACACCCTTGTCCACTGTTGAGGTTGTTTTTGTTGTGTAGTGCAACCCTCCTTATAATTGTCCTGACCGACCCTCCTTTACAGCAGTCCAGATCTGTTCTGGTTTTTGAGCCACGACGCCCCTTAAGTTTTTGTTTTGTATGAGGGTTAGTCCTCATAATTTTTTCTGTGTGAGGTTTTCATCAACAGATTTCTGAGTAAGGGTTTGGGTATTTGAAACTTCTGTTGAGGGTTTGATTTTTGTTTTGTATCCCTGTGGCTCTATCTTCTTGGTGGCAAGAAAGTTCCTTCGTCTCTTTGTCAAAGATCCAACCTATATGGTGGATCTATGAGCTGGACTTTGTCTGAGCATAATTACAAATGGGTTACATCTCTGTGTGTGGTTGTGACCTCTTCAGAGGTAAGTCTTCAGGGCAAGGTAAGTTATCTATTCAGTTTATCAGATCTGGACTTTGCTTTGATTTATCTAGATCTATGTATTAGCATTGATTGGTATCAGATCTGGACTGACTTCTAGTTTCTAAAGTTTAGTTTGTTGTTCATGATTAGTTTTAGTTTAGATATGTAGATCTGTACAAGTTTTATTTCAGCATTGAAGATCATAACTAAATATTTACTCTAGACCTACTCCCTAGCCAAATAACTCAACTTTCTTAGATCTAGACACACATGCTTGGTTTTCTCTGTACAAGTAGTGTAGATTTGTTTTCTAGATATAAGATCTAGGTGTTATTCTCACTGAAATTTAAAAGACACTTTTGTTTTGCTTAACTGTCTTATTTCTAACATGGTATCAGAGCTTAGGGCATGAAAATAGCTCAAGATTTGCAGACTTGAGCCGGCGAAGATCCTCTTCTTAAAGTTTGTTTTGCAGATCAGAAGTAAGGAATGGCTTCCTGTGTAGATTTGAGAAGGAAACAGGGTTTCAATTTGGTTAAGCTACAAGGTAAGCAAATACCTCCACTCTCCTTAGCAGTCCTATTACCTCTTCTGAAAAGGAAATTGTTTATTGGTCATTTATGCTTTGAAAAGGAACTTGAATTATTTTTCATTTTAACTGTTAGAAAATGACTAGAACAGATTGAACATAAAAAGTTCAATCTCTTCATTGCTCATTGTTAGTCAAGGTCCAAGAATGATACCTGACAACCTTTTTCTACGTGCTATGTTTCAAGCATCAGAATTGGTTTAGAAACCTCTTCTAGCATATAACTTTGTCAACATAAAGGTACTCCTTAGGAACTGTTTCTGCCTATTTAAATCTTTGTGCCACTAATAGACTTGGAAAGTTTTGGAGGTTGTTAACTCTGTTTCTATTTGACAAATAAGATCTGAATGACTGTGGCAAGCTCTACTTGAGCTGAATTCTCTAGTCTGGCCTCTTTTAACAAAGCCCGTTCACCACACCATGTCTCTCTGCTGGAACTACCCCTATGACAAGAAGATATTCCTTACTTCTTTATCTTGACTGATTGACATGAAAGACCTTCTTGATTATTGTTTTGTACACTTGTGAGATGCAAGTTTGGGTGCCAAAGAATACCTGTTTGAATCTTTGGTGGAGTGACCAATGCGAGTTGGGAGAGTTTTCTTTGTTAGGAAAGTCTAGAGGCTAGGGTCCATTATCTCTGGAAGGGACTCTTGGTAAATCCTCTAGTTTACTGAAAATTAAATGATAAACTCTCTCCCTCTCTCTCTCACTACTGAGTTAGGTTGTGTTAGTCAAAGGTCTGATACAGATGCTTGGAAATGCATCCATCATTATAAGATGATACATGATAGGTTTAAGGCTTTTATAATATTATTGCTACTAATGCTTGGCAAGTGCTCAGCTTTTATTTGATAAGCTTTTGGTAAAATACGATCGCTTTAACAGAACCACTGGTAAAGTATCTTTAAATTGTGTAACCTTAGTAAATGACAGGGCCTTATGCACTTAATATGTTTTTGTACTAGAAAGAGTACACAAGCCTTAAAGTTACCCACAACACATGAGTGGTGGAAACTTGGAAACAACATTGGTACTTGGTTTTGAAGAAAAACATGTGTGAGCCAACTTTTGTAAGAACATAATTTGTCAATACGGTTTTTGGCCTCATTCTTTAAGATGTATTGTTTTGCATATGGATGATTTTTCGCTTTATCCACAGGATAACCACTTAAGTATATTGGAATTACTTGAACTAACAGATTTTTATCAAAGTAAAGTTCAAGTATGTCTTAAAGCCTACACAAGTTTCATGGATATTCTTTATGACTACAAATAACACAAGTGAGATATGTTTACTTTCCTGTCAACTTTATGTATCCATGTCTCAATTGAATACTGTCAGAATCTCATGTGTATTCTTGTTAAATAACCAAGGAAGTTGTACTTATTTTGATGTAAGCTAAGTCTTTCTCCATGGTTGGAAACCTAGCTGTCTGTTGGCCCTTTATGAAAGACAACATATAACTGTGGGCTATTTTTCTTGGTTAAAGAGTCCAACATTTACCTTGATAGTTGGGGTAATTTTGTTTTGAGAACCCTATCCCTTTTCATTGAAATTGAACCATTGGCACAGGAGCTCTAAAGTCTGTCTCATCTTTACATATTGAACTTGGTACTGACACCAAGAACATCTTGAAACGATATGAACACCTAGACAGAGTCAAAAGTTTGTATAAGTTCAGAAGGAGCCAATTGGCATATGACAGAAAAGCAGATATGTTATGAGACTCAGAGGGAGCAGTCCCTGTATATGAATTAGTCCTTGACCTACAACATAACTGGCAGCTTAATAGAATCCAGGGACACTATTAGTTTCTTTAAAAGGAAACCAGCCTGGTGCCAAGAAATACTAAAGGAAGCAAAAAAACTTTCAAGAATCTAAGTGCATTTTCAAAGAAAGCAGAAACCAGATAAGTACTCTGGCCCTACAGATAAATTGAATTTTGTGATTGATTCAGAACCTCCCACATTTGAAATGTGGGAAGATGTTGTGATAGAAAATAATGTTGTATGGTCAGTGTTTCAAAGACCTCGCGACAAATCAGTGGTAACCTCAGAGGGAGCAGTCCATGTATATGAATTAGTCCTTGACCTACAACAAAATTGGCAGTTTAATAGAATCCAGGGACACTATTAGTTTCTTTAAAAGGAAACCAGCCTGGTACCAAGAAATACTAAAGGAAGCAGAAAACATTTCAGGAATCTAAGGGCATTTTCAAAGAAAACAGAAACCAGATAAGTACTCTGGCCCTACAGATAAATTGAATCTTGTGATTGATTCAGAACCTCCTACATTTGAAATGTGGGAAGATGTTGTGATAGAAAAGAATGTTGTATGGTCAGTTTTTCAAAGACCTTGCGACAAATCAGTGGTAACCTCAATTGGCCCTATGAGATAAAGCCTACAACAGATGGTTGTATTGAGGTTAAAGTTGTGACTCGTGAAAGAATGGATTATCTATGACTAGACCCGGACTTTCATCAGGATCTTTTGTCGCAATTTTGTTTTTGGATACTTCTTAAACAGTGAAGCTAAACAAGAGGCTATCCATGGGAAAGAGTCCCATGAACTATAAAAAGCTCTGAGAGCTCAGTAAGAAAGTATTGACAGAGTCTTGGGTTCATCCTTATATAAAGATTGTCCAAAATCTTCATCTGTTACTTATAGGAAATTTTTTTTTGTATATATAGCTCAGACTAAAAGGGAGCTCTTGAGCAGAAGTGGGAATGTAAGACTTGTTTTTTTTACATTACTTCATGAGCTTGGAGTTTTGGCAGAAACCAGGAGAGATATTTCTCTCACAGGGTATATATGCAGTTGATGTGCTGCACAGATTTGGCATGATGGATTGCAAGTCCATGAGCACACAAATGATCTCTAATCTAAAGAAACTACGAGATCTGGCCACAGGTTCAGATCCAAAAGATCCCACCTTATCGGTAGATCATTGATTTACCTCGTACATACGAGACTAGACATATGTTATCTGGTAAATGCTCTCAGCGAGTTCATGTGTGAACCGAAGCATTTACATATACGCATATTCTGAGATATGTTTCCAGTGGAGGTGTAATGCTCCATGTTTTTACAGATTCAGTTTGGATGGGCAATACAGTGAATCAGAAGAGCACTTCCGGATTTTTTCTTCAGTTTGAGTTCAGAAATGATTTCTTGATCCAGCAGGAAACAGGGCTCCATAGCCCAAAGCACTGAAGAGTCGGAATACATTGCTGCAAGCAGAAAAACAGTGTGGCTTAGGAAGCTACTTTTCGACTTGTTCAGTTCAGAGCTTGAACCCACCGTCATTCACTGTGACAATCGGAGTTGTGTAAAGCTCATCGAGAATTCAATGTTTCACGACAGATCATAACACATTGAGATGAGATATTACCATGTCCGGTACATGGTTCAGAAGAACGCTCTCAACATTTAGTATGTTCCGATAGCAGAACAGACAACAGATATTTTCACCAAGCAATTGTTCCTGACAAAGTTTGTATACTTTTGTGACAAGCTTGGTGTAGCTGAGAATGCCTCTCTTGCTGAGAGGGAGTGTTAAATTTATACAAGCTGCAAGAGCCATTCTCTGGGAGGATGGCAAAGACCCTAGCTGAGATTTAGGGCCCCCAAGTGCACCCCTGGGGTTTCTTGGTCTGGGACCAAACAGTCAGTGCCATGACAAAAGACCCTTGTAAGGGCCCCCAGAATATCACTGGGGTTCTTGGTCTGGGACCAAGCAGCTAAAGCCCCTAGATATG
>SNQJ01S0249054.1:0-12957 GCA_010110895.2 Picea sitchensis | reverse complement strand
AGGAGACCCTCATGAGCCTCCATCTTCACCATCAAGTTCTATATCTTCTTCCTCTGAGCATTCTCATCATTCTCATCATTCTATACATAAAGCCTCTTTTAAGAAACCATTATTAAAGCTTGAAGTAAAATTTTCTTTACCTATGTTTAATGGAGATGCTAATACTGAAAAGCTAGATAATTGGATCTGATAAGTTGAAGTATATTGTTTTGTTCAACATATTGATGAAGAGGAAGTTGAAGTGCAATTGGATTCTCTTCGGTTGGAAGGAACCGCTCTCATATGGTGGGAGAGAAAGCTTCAGGATCGAAGTAAGTGTGGTAATATTCTTTCCTCGTGGTCAGAATTTAAATCAGCAATAAGGAAGCAATTTTGTCCATTGTGTTATTTACTTAAATCAGTGATGGAATGGAAAACTTTAAGGAAAAGTAAAGGTCAAACTGTACAAAATTTCATAGAATCATTTAGGAAGAAAGCTCTTGCATTAAACATTCCTTTGGATTCTTATGAAACTTTAATGAAGTATGTTGGTGCACTTCACAGTTATATTCATCATACTTTGCTCTTGTTTAACCCCACCAGTCTTGACGAATTTTGTGTGCAAGCCACTCACTTGAGAAAAGGGGTAAGAATGTTCAAGAAGATCCCACAAAGAAACCTTCCAATCCCCCATATAAACCTTTCAAGAAGTTTAAAGGGAAAGACAAGAAGACTGCCACAGTGACGAGAGAAGGAGGAAAGCCATCTTGCACTCATTGCAAGAAAAGCGGTCACAATGATGAACATTGTTGGAAACTACATCCAGAAAAGAGACCAAAACAGTTTGGTGGAAAGGGAAAGACAAAAACCGTTTCTACAGTGCAACAAGATCTTGGTTCTGATTCAGGAGACGAAGGAAAGATCACAGTGATTGGAGTACAAGGTAAAGATTCCCTTCATGTTAGTTCAAGTTCCAATAATGAATCTCATGATGATGAATGAAAGAGGAATGAATTATTTCACATAAGAGTTGTATCTAAACACATTAAGATAGATACATTATTTCATTCGGGTTCCCAAGTAAACTTAATATCTGAAGCATTTGTCAAGAATATGGGTCTCAAAAAGAAACCACATCTGAAGCCTTATCCTCTTGGTTGGGTATGTGATAAAGAAAAACTTAATGTCACCAAACAATGTAGGGTTAGATTTTCTATTCCTTCAAAGTTGATTGATGAAGTGGATTTGGATGTTGTGCCACTTGATATATGTGGCATAGTGTTGGGAAGTCCTTATCTTTGTGATAGAAAATAAGTCTTCTTTCATCATGAGAACAAATACCACCTTACTAAGGGGGGAGTGGAATATATTGTTAGAGCTCACAGCATGAGGGTAAATACAACACTTATTAGTGCAAGGAAAATGAAAATTCTCATAAACACTAATAACAGATATGTACTCATGGTCGTAAGAGAGAAATATGTCGAGACATTCGACGCTTTCCAAGGATGTGATCCTTCCCATAATAAGGAATTAGTTGATATTGTTTCTAAGTATGATGATATTTTTCAGGAACCAGATCGATTACCTCCTAAGAGGGAAATCCAACATGAGATACATCTTCAACAGGATTATCCTCTTCCTAATGTGAGGCATGTAAAGAAAGTATTGGATACTTTGCAAAGGGAAAAGTTGTATGTAAAATTGTCTAAATGTGAATTTGTCAAGACTACACTTGTATACTTAGGTCATATTGTAGGAGGAGGACAATTAAAAATTGATCCTTCCAAAATTGATGTAATTGTAAACTGGCCTAAGCCAAAAAGTGTAACCGAGGTCTGTATATTCTTAGGTGCAGTCCTATATTGGAGGAGGTTCATTTCAAACTTCTTCTTTATAGCAGCTTCTTTGCATGCCTTAATCAATGTGTAGAACACTTTTCAATGGGAAGGAAAGCACCAAAAATATTTCGACACTTTGAAGGAGAAGATCAATACCGCACCAGTATTATCATTTTCGATTCTTCAACGGCCTTTTGATATTGAGATAGATGACATTGGATACATCATGGGTGCAATATTGATGCAATATCGTAAGCCTATCTGTTACCACTCTGAAACTTTTAACCAAGTTGTTAACTGTCCTACATATGATAAAGAGTTGTATGCATTAGTCCAAAGCATAAATAAATGGAAGCACTACTTATTAGGGAAGGAAACAATCATACATACAGATTGCCAACCCTTATAGTATCTCCAAGCATAGACCAAACTACATCAATCTCGACACTACATATGAATGGGTTTTCTACAACAATTTCATTTGGTAATCAAGTACAAAAAGGGTACAAGTAACAAGGTATCCTATATGCTTTCTAGACCTCCTATTGTTGCTTCTATTATTTTGAAGAATACTTCTTTATATCATGATAGCTATGTGGAACAATATGCCATTGATGAAGATTTTAAAGAAGTATATGAGAAGCTAACCCATGGTGCACAGGTAGAGAAATATTTTCTGCAGGGAAAACTACTCTACCATCTTGGAAAGCTATGTATTCCTACAAGTGAATGAGTCCATGTAATACGATAAGATCACACTTCTCTTGTGTCTTGGCATTTTGGGGTAGGAAAAACTATGGCTCATTTGTAGAGGTTTTGTTACTGGCCTCAAATGAAAGAAATTGTAACTAAATATGTAAAGGGGTGTGTGATGTGTTCTACTTGTAAGCCCACTAATAGAAAATTGGGGCTATACTCACCACTTCATGTTCCATCCCATCCATGGGAAAGTATCTCCATAAATTTTGTAGGGGGTTTACCAATGTCAAAAGGGGGTCATGACTATTTGTATGTTGTAGTGGATAGGTTCAGCAAGATGTGTATCTTGATTCCATGTAAAAAGAAGATAACTGCTGAGCAGACTGCTAATATCTTCTTTCAGTGTGTTTGGGTTCACTTTGGGTTACCCACATCCATTATCTCGAATCAAGATACTCGATTCCTTGGGGATTTTTGCACAAGCTTGTGGAGAATGATGGACACCAAACTGAAGAGGAGTATTTCTTTCCATCCACTGACCAACGAACAGACAAAAGTGGTAAACAGAACAGTGGTACTTTTGCTTCGAGGCTACTGCAGTGTTCACCTTTTGAGACATGTTTTGAGTACCTACCTAAGGTTCCTTTAGACTTGATGTATGGGAGAGATACCTATGCAAATGAAGAAATAACAGAGGACAGAGCCTGCAAGTTCATCCAAAGGATCCAATAGGTGCACCATACAATCAGGGAATGGTTGGAGAAAATTCAAGCACAGTATAAAGCTCGACATGACAAGCACAAGGTTGATCACCAGTTCCAGGTTGGAGACCGGGAATGGATTCACATCAGCAAGGAGAGATTGAAGGGTGAAGGCAAGAAACTCAATCCCATTCATGATGGACCCTTCACTATCTTGGAGAAAAGTGGTACCAATGATTTTCGTCTGGATCTTCCACCCTATATGCAAATTTACTCAGTTGTAAATGTAGAGAACTTGAAACTTTTTTAGCCTCCCATGAGCATGGATCAGGATGAGGAAGTTTCAATACCTTTAGTTGATGAATTTTCTCCTGAGTATTTGGATGAGTTAAAAGAAGATAGCATCCTGGACAGAAGGATGAGGACTTCATGCAGGGGTGATGTTGATTATCTTTGAGTAGGCTTAAATGGCACACATCCAAGCAAGACAAAGTGGATAGAGAAGGAAAAAGTGAGGGGAATTTTCCCTCACTTATCTATTGATTGATGAAAGATTTTGGTGGTCCAAAAATCTCTCAGTGGGAAGGTGTGATCCAAAAAGGATCCATACAAGGCTAAGAACAACTTAGAACTCGCAGAAGCAACTCCGGACGCTCAGAATGGCCTCAGTAGACAGAGAAAGGGAAAAATTAATAGTTATAAAAACTCAGTGAAAGTGACATTATCGTGAAGAGTGTGTCACAAGATTTCTAACGGTGCAAATGGCTTGTCAAACGGAGTTACGGATCGAAATATATTAGTGGTCAAAGTTTGGTTAACCTAGCCTAGTCAGCAAGGGGATGAGTCAACATCCATATTGTTGACATCAACATTCATACAACACACATGGTAGGTGCAAGAGGTGACACATGTCAGCATGGTGACATGGAAACACCATAGGTTTCAACGTGTCACCCAGATTTGGCACTTCTGGACCAATCTATGGACCAATAGGATTTTGCTACGTGGCATTCTATACGATCCGTACACAGATGTGGCATGATGACATGGCATGGCGAGTTGGCAGTGAAGTGGAATCTATATGGTGATGTGGAACTGACAAGGTAGGCTGACAGAGCATTGGATGACCTAGCCGAATGGGAGGCTTCCACATGGACCAATCAAGGGCTACCACATGGCAGTGGGAAAATGCCCAATGACAGCCCGTATCCGAATTTTGAAAAAAAAATATGGTTTGGCGAGTCCACCAAATCTGGAGGACCATGCCAAATCCGGCCACGTACTAATCAAAAAATCTTTGGATATGACCATCTCCAAAGTTGGTGGAACAACTTGGTTATATATGTATATAGTTATACATACAAAGCCAGAAGGGGGAGGCATGTGGGTTAGACCCCGGGACCTCCTCCCTCCACTACGCCTTAACATTCATGCCCAAACCAACAGGCCAATGGCATGTGTTGTGAATAACGCCCAGGAAATTGGTTAAAAAGAGCATCCGCCTAGAGCTAGGAGGAAAGAGGCGCACGTGTGGTACGCTCGGGGGCACAAAGTTTGAGGCAAGTACAACAACATTAATTGCAGGTTAGAGAGTCACAGAAACCGAGACAAATTTATTCTTGGGCCTGGGAATGCCATAGTCGGATTGAGGCATAGACACAGTCATTTTTGGGTAATTCGATGCCACGAATTCAGTGGGGTTGTCTGTTTTCTGATCTGAGCATTATTTTTGCAGCTTGATTTCAGAATGAGGTATACTTATGTATTTTTCCAAATTATTTTGCCGAGTTAATGAAAAATCCTACCCATTTGAGAGCAGGACCCGAAGATGTAGTCCACCAGGGATGAACTCCATTATCAAAATTTTGTGTTCAGATTTGATGCTTGTGTCTCTTCATTTTTGAGCTTTTCCTTCTTTAATGGTGCACTTTAATTTATGCTCATTTAATGCAATTATTTATAAGTCACTCGATGAAAAGATCTTGAACCACTGCTCTTGATCATTTTTCAGTGCATGTCCTTGACGAGGTCTAAGTATAACAAGTTGGGTCTCGATATTGTCTCTCATGAAGAAAATTGCTCTCGCATGTCCAAGAAACCCTCCATGGTGAAAGAAAAGAAAAACAACAGAGCAGACGATTCTATTAATATGTTGTTTGAGCAAGCTCTCACACGATAGAGGGACGAAATCATGGAAAAATTTTCCCACATCCTTTAACACCTGTCGATAACAACAAGCGT
Organism: Picea sitchensis; assembly: GCA_010110895.2. Taxonomy (NCBI): domain Eukaryota; kingdom Viridiplantae; phylum Streptophyta; class Pinopsida; order Pinales; family Pinaceae; genus Picea; species Picea sitchensis. The sequence goes on along the minus strand of SNQJ01S0249054.1, from coordinate 7,496 downwards.
GTCTTCATCAAACGACCACTTTGGAAGTACCTCACATTTCAAGGTACAAGTTAATTTTGATATTCCCATATTTGAAGGAGAGATAGATATGGATGCCTTAGAAAAATGGTTAAATCTACTAGAAGGTTATTTCTTTGTTCATAATTTCTCTGATAGGTAAAATATCACCTTCGCACTCCTTAAGGCTCTCCCCCATGTCAAACATTGGTGGGAAACTTACTAGGAGAAAAGTTCCACAGAGGAGTCTAGAATATATGGGGTTGATCCCACTTGGGATTTTTTTTGTAGATGCAGTAAAGGAACAATATTACCCTCTTGGAAACTATGAGGACCAGTACATGAGATGGACCACACTGTGGAAAGAAAGGGGCCAATTAGTTCTGTATTTCACCAATACCTTCCATACCTTGTGCACCAAGTTGGGTATCAAAGACTCTGAATGAAATTTGGTTCTAAAATACCGTGGGGCTCTACACAGATACATCCAAATAGAAATTGATTTTCTGGACATCTCATCACTCGGTTATGCTTATCGATATGTTGTTAAAATCGAGCAGGAGTTTAAGCATCATAACAAATGGGAGTTCGAGTTTGCAAATCCGCAAAAACCAAAGTATGATAAACATGGACCTAACAAACAACATCCTGAAAACCAGTCCAAGCCACAGGAAAAGAAGGGTCATGGAAAGATGAAGAAGGACACTAGAAAATGGTGTGATTTCCACAAAATCCCCTGGCACAACACCGATGAATGTCGCTCAAAACAGTCATTGGTGGTTGAGATAAAAAACAAGGAGTCGAACCCTGATTCGTAATTTGATTCTAAAAAAACTTATAGAAGATAGATCATCGACACAGACTTCACTGCTATTGTCGCGATTGCAGCAATTCAACGAGAAGAACCAAGAGATTTTGAAGAGGGAAAACGCATTTTTTATTCAGAGATGCAGGTGAAGGGGACCCCCCTACATTTTATTGTTGATAGTGGAAGCCAGAAGAACCTCATCTTAGGAAAGGTCGTCAAAAAGTTTGGATTTTCAACAACACCACACCCGCAACCATACAAAATCAGGTGGCTTCGCTAGGGATGAGATCTTTGTGTCAGCCAACAATGTCGATTTTCATACGACATCCATCCCTTCAAGGACAATGTATTATGTGATGTTTCACCCCTGGAATTCTGTCATGTTCTCTTGGGCCAGCCATATATGTGGAAGCGCCATGTTATTTATGAGTCTCAACCCCGTAGTGTCATTGTTACTCTGGGGGGTCATCTCTACAGAATGCTAGAGATAATTCTGACTATTGTCCCACCTAAGCAGTGTTGCAAGCTAGTATCTCATACTAAAAAATTTAGTTTCTTCACAGTCTATTCAAAGTGTGAACAGAAGAACACCAATGCAGCCTCAGTCCAAGCACCTTTTATCCACCAAAAGTAGGTCGACAAGTTTGCAACAAAGTGAAAATATTCCTTCTACACATAAGAATCTCATGTATTCGGACTAGTTTAAAAGTTCAAACCCTTCCAGCCACAGGTTCATGACAACATTCAACAAGCTAAGCAACGCAACTTCTCCAACAAGGCAAGCACCTCATTAAGATGCAGTTCAACAAACGCTTTTCCCTCTCCCCCGGGCACTCAATGCAATGGATACCATTGCTTCCTAAGGAGGGAGGATTGATCCAGGTGGATATTGGTGGCCACCAACCTTTTCCAACTAGCTCAAAACCATTTTCTAGCAATTTTGGTAATTTACTATTTTTAGCATTTTTTAACTTACAAGGCCATTTTGAGGGACTAAATGAAGGTTTTTAGGGATAGTGATTCTCATTGATAGTCAAAGGATCTGATTGAGCCCCCAAAATGAATCTCCTCTACAATACCTCTCCAACGAGTTATTGTGCCCCCCAAACAAAGATCGTATGCCAAACTTACACCCCCGAGAAGTTGATACACCAAAATACCCAAAACGTGGTCCACTGAACTGACGGCTTTTCATCTTTCGAGGTTAGGGTTTTGGATTTTATTTATCATAAAAAGGCCTTTGGAGCCTCATTGTAAAATCATCTTCTTGCGAATGTGAGTAGCAGACACATCTCTTCTCAGAGATAATCTCCCACCATTCTATCAAGTCTTTCACTCTATATTTTTACAGTCTTTGTACATTTTCACTCATTAATAGAAAATTGTGTATTATTGTATCTCTGTGTTTATGGTTGCATCTATGATACATTTTTGTTATATTGTTGGATATCTGAGATATCTTTATACATTGTTTTATTATATCTCCGCTCTCATTTCATGCTGAAAATAATCTAGATCAATGGTATCAGAGCAGGATGCTCTTGATTGTTTTTCAATGCATGTCCCCGATGAGGTCCAAGTATATAAAGTTGGGTCTAGAGATTGTCTCTATTGAATACAATCACTCTTTCACGTCCAAGAAACCCTCCAGGCAGGAAGAAAAGAAAAACAACAGAGGAGACGATTATATTAATATGTTGCTTGATAAATCTCCCACGCAACAGAGGGACAAAATGATGGAGAATTTTTCCCATATCCTTCAACATTTGTCGATAAAAACAAGTGCGTCTTCATCAAGTGGCCACTTTGGAAGTACCTCACCTTTCAAGTTACAAGTTAATTTTGATATTCTCCTATTTGAAGGACAGATAGATGTGGATGCCTTGGAAAAATGGTTAAATCTGCTAGAAGGTTATTTCTCTGTTCATAATTTCTCTGATAGGGAAAAGATCACCTTCGCACTCCTTAAGGCTCTCCCCCATTTCAAACATTCATGGGAAATATATTGGGAGAAAATTTCCACAGAGAAGTCTGGAATATATGGGGCCGAGCCCACTTGGGATTTTTTTTTGGATGTGGTAAAGGAGCAGTATTACCCTGTTGGAAACTATGAGGACCAGTACATGAGATGGACCACACTATGGCAAGAAAGGGGCCAAGCAGTTTCTGAGTTCACCAATACCCTCCATACCTTATGCACCAAGATGGGTATCAAAGATTCTGAATGACATTTGGTTCTAAAATACCGTGGGTCTCTACATAGATACACTGAAATGGATTTTTTGGACATCTTATCACTTGGTTTTGCTTATCGATATGTTTTTAAAATCGAGCAGGAGTTTAAGCACCAGAACAAATGGGAGTTTTGGTCTGAAAATCCGCAACAACCAAAGTATGATAATGATGGCCCTAATAAACAACACCTCGAAAACCATTCCAAGCCACAGGAAAAGAAGGGTCACGGAAAGACGAAGGACACTGGAAAATGGTTTGATTTCCACAAAATCCCCTGGCATATCACCGATGAATGTCGCTTAAAACAGTCATTGGTGGTGGAGATAAAATACAAGGAGTCGAACCCTAATTTGTAACTTTATTCTAAAAATACTAATAGAACATAGATCATCGACGTAGACCCCACTACTATTGTCACAGACACAACAATTCAACTAGAAGAACCAACAGATTTTGAAGAGGGGGAGGGCCTTTTTCATTCACAGATGTGGGTGAAGGGGACCCCGTTGTATTTTATTGTTGATAGTGGAAGCCAGAAGAACCACATCTCAGTAGAGGTCGTCAAACAGTTGGGATTGTCGACAACACCACACCCGCAGCCATACAACATCGGGTGGCTTCGCAAAGGACGTGATCTTTGTGTCAGCCAGTAGTGTCTATTTTCATATGGCATCCATCCCTTAAAGGATGAGGTATTATATGATGTTTCCCCCCTAGATGTCTGTGATGTTCTCTTGGGCCAGCCATATATGTGGAAGTGTCATGCTATTTTTGAGTCTCGACCATGTGGTGTCATTTTTACTCTGGGGGGTCATCTCTACAAGATACCAAAGGTAACTCTGACTATTGTCCCACCTAAACAGTGTCGCAAGGAGTATCTCATACTACAAAATTTAGCTTCCTCGCAGTCTGTTCAAAGCGTGAACAAAAGAACACCACTGCAGCCTCAGTCCAAGCACCTTTTATCCAACAAAAGCAGGTCGAAAAGACTGTAGCAAAGTGTAAATATTCCTTATGCACATAGGCATCTCATGTAGCCATACTAGTTAAAAATTTCCAACCCTTCCAACCACAAGTTCGTGACAACCTTCAACAAGCTAAGCAACGCAAGTTCTCCAACAAGGCAAGCAGCTCATCAAGATGCATATTCAGAAAACAATTGTCCCTCTCCCTGGGGCACTCAATGCAATGGAGACCATTTCTTCCTAAGGAAGGATGATTGATCCAGGTGGATATCGGTGGCCACCCTCCTTTTCCAACTGGATCAAAACAGGTTTTTGGCAATTTTGGTAATTTACTATTTTTAGCAGTTTTTAACTTCTAGGGCCTAAATGAAGGTTTTTCGGGATAAAACTTTTCAATGATAGCCAAAGCCTCTGATTGAGCCCCCAAAATGAATCTCCCTGATGATACCTTTCCAACGAGCTATCGTGCGTCGCAAATGGAGATCGTATGCCAAATTTATGCCCCCAGGAAGTTTATACACCAAACTACCCAAAACGGAGTCCACAAAACTATTGTCTTTTCATCTTCCAAAGTTAGGGTTTTGGATTTTATTTATGAAAAAAAGGCCTTTGGATCCTGTTGTAAAATCATCTTCTTGCGAATGCGAGTAGTGGACACATCTCTTTTCAGAGATAAGTTGTCACCATTCTAGCGAGTCTTTCACTCTATATGTTTACAATCTTTGTACGTTTTCGCTTGTTAATAGAAAATTGTGTATTAGTGTATCTCTGTGTTTATGGTTGCAACTCTAATACATTTATGTTATATTATTGGATATCTGAGATATCTCTATACATTGCTTTATTATATCTCTGCTCTCATTTTGTGCCAAAAATAATCTGGATTAGTGGTATGAGAGCATGTCGCTCTTGATCGTTTTTTAGTGCATGTCCCTGACGAGGTCTAAGTATAGAAAGTTGGGTCTCGATCTTGTCTCTCTTGAAGACAATCGCTCTCACACGTCCAAGAAACCATCCATGGTGGAAGAAAATAAAAACTACAGAGCAGACGATTCTATTAATATGTTTCTTGAGAAAGCTCTCACGCGACAGAGCAATGAAATGATGGAGAATTTTTCCCATGTCCTTCAACACTTGTCGATAACAACAGGCGTGTCTTCATCAAGCACACACTTTGGAAGTACCTTTCCTTTCAAGGTACAAGTTAATTTTGATATTCCCATGTTTCAAGGACAGATAGGTGTGTATGCCTTAGAAAAATGGTTAAATATGCTAGAAGGTTATTTCTTTATTCATAATTTCTCTGATAGGGAAAAGATATCCTTCGCACTCCTTAAGTCTCTCCCCCATGTCAAACATTGGTGGGAAACTTACAGGGAGAAAAGTTCCACGGAGGAGTCTAGAATATATGGGGCCGAGCCCACTTGGGATTTTTTTGTGGATGCAGTAAGGACTAGTATTACCATGTTGGCTACTATGAGGACCGGTACATGAGATGGACCACACTACGGAAAGAAAGGGACCAAGTAGTTCCATAGTTGACCTTTAACTTCCATACCTTGCGCACCAAGATGGGTATCAAAGACTTTGAATGAAATTTGGTTCTGAAATGTCGTGGGGTTCTACAAAGATACATCCAAAATGAAATGGATTTTCTGGACATCTCATCACTCAGTTTTGCTTATCGATATGTTTTTAAAATCAAGGAGAAGTTTAAGCACCAGAACAAATAGGAGTTAGGGTATGCAAATATGCAACAACCAAAGTATGATAAATACATCCCTAATAAACAACATCCTGAAAACCAGTCCAAGCCACAGGAAAAGAAGGGGCACGGAAAGACAAATAAGGACACTGGAAAATGGTGTGATTTCCACAAAATCCCTTGGCGCAACACCGATGAATTTCGCTCAAAACAGTCATTGGTAGCCGAGATAAAATACAAGGAGTCGAACCCTGATTCATAATTTGATTCTAAAAATACTAATAGAAGACAACTCATCAATGTATACCCCACTGCTATTGTCATGACTACAATAATTCAACTAGAAGAACCAACAGATTTTGAACAGGGGGAGCGCCTTTTTCATTCACAGATGTGGGTGAAGCAGACCCCGTTGCATTTTATTTTTGATAGCAGAAGCCAAAAGAACCTCATCTCAGCAGAGGTCGTCAAATAGTTTGGATTGTCGACAACACCACACCCGCGGCCATACAACATCGGGTGGCTTCGCCAAGGAAAAGATCTTCATGTCAGCCAATAGTGCCAATTGTCATATGGCATCCAACCCTTCAAGGACGAGGTATTAGGTGATGTTTCCCCACTGGATGTCTATGATTTTCTCTTGGGCCATCCATATGTGTGGAAGCGCCATGTCATTTATGAGTCTCAACCCCTTAGTGTCATTGTTACTCTTGGGGGTCATCTCTACATGATACCAGAGGTAATTCCTTCTATTGTCCCACCTAAATAGTGCCGCAAGGTAGTATCTCATACTACAAAATTTATCTTATTCACAGTATGTTCAAAGCATGAACAGAAGAACACCACTCCAGCCTCAGTCCAAGCACCTTCTATCCAACAGAAGCAGGTCGACAGGATTGCAACAATGTGTAAATATTCCTTCTGCACACAGGTATGTCATGTATCCAGACTAGATAAAAGGTCCAACCCTTCTAGCCATAAGTTCATGACCACTTTCAACAAGCTAAGCAACACAACTTCTCCAACAAGGCAAGCACCTCATCAAGATGCAGATTCAAAAAACGCTTTTTCCTCTCCCCCAGACACTCAACGCAATGAATACCATTGCTTCCTAAGGAGGGAGGATTGATCCAAGTGGATATCGGTGGCCACCCACCTTTTCCAACTGGTTCAAAACAATTTCTGGAAATTTTGGTAATTTACTATTTTTAGCAGCTTTTAACTTCCGGGGCCATTTTGAGGGCCTAAATGAAGGTTTTTCAGGATCGAGATTCTCAAAAAAAAAGTAAAGGCTTTGACTGAGCCCCCAAAATGAATCTCCTTGATGATACCTTTCCAACGAGCTACCGTTCACCCCAAATGGAGATCGTATGTTAAAGTTATGCCCCAGGGAAGTTGATACACCAAACTACCAAAAATGAGGTCCACAAAATTGTTCGCTTTTCATCTTTTGGGGTTAGGGTTTTGGATTTTCTTTATGATAAAAAGGCCTTTGGAGCCTCATTGTAAAATCATCTTCTTGCGAATGAGAGTAGCGGACATATCTCTTCTCAGAGATAAGCTGCCACCATTCTAGCGAGTCTTTCACTCTATATTTTTACAGTCTTTGTACATTTCGCTCATTAATAGAAAATTATGTATTATTGTATCTTTGTGTTTATGGTTGCTTCTATGATACATTTATGTTATATTATTGGATATTTGAGATATCTTTGTACATTTCTTTATTATATCTCCGCTCTCATTTTGTGTCGAAAATAATCTGGATCAATGGTATTAGAGCAGG
>SNQJ01S0249051.1:0-12957 GCA_010110895.2 Picea sitchensis | reverse complement strand
TTGTCATGTTCCCTGAAAATATTAAAAGAGACTTTCTCCATGATAAAAGTGGTTTTCTTTTCCTTTTTCAAAAACCATAACAGGGAACGTTGTCGCACCCTGTTGTATGCATGGGGTTCGACTATGCTTGATCTTCGCACTCTACACTAAAAATGGACTGCAACATCATCACATGCTCTTTGTACATATTGTGTGATATGATTAAGCAAAGGAAAAAGTCAAAATTCATGAATGTTTTATAAGGGAATCTTCTAGAAGATGAGGTGGCCTCTGAATGGTTTGGATCTTAACCGCTTCTTTGATTTAGTGGGATCATCATAATCTTCTTATCCATCTCTCTTTCACCCTATATAAAGAGGTATACCTCATGGAAAAAGCTAAGGTTGAATCTGATAAGGCTTGGATATGCATGGAGAGTTCGACTACATATTATGCTTGAGTGGTTTGCCTTAGTTCTCTATGTTAGATTGTGGATATTCTTCATCAAAGGCATTCGAGCAAAGTGTCTGTATTGGAGAAAAGAGCCACTGAAAGGGGAACTTCCAAAATCAAGGCATGGGTTGTATTCTCCACTCTCCATTTAATATAATGTAGTGATACATTTGTTCACTATAAAAGTGTCTTAACTTTTCTTGTATAACTCCTTGATTTTATACATAAAATTCATTGGAATATATAGATGTTTGTTGGTTTTTCTTCTTGAAACACGTTCACCATCTCACAAACTCAAATAAGGAGCTACAAGGATGACACTAGCGAGGATCAAGCGTCATTTAAAAGGTATGTCACTTGTACCTCCCTAAACTAGTTTTTATGACAATGAAGTTTAAGGTGAAGTATGTATTTTGTCTTGTTTTGTTCCTGGTTCCATTGGAAGTTAAGAATATTTTTTAGTGTCGAGAATTACCGACCAGGTCTAATATGTAAAGGTGGAGACCATCTTGGGGATCTGACCTTTTTTTGTTTTTCCCTAGATTATTTTCTTTTAGCCTGTATTCTTTTGGTTAATGTCATTCTTTGAGTCTGTGGGTTATCCATATTGACTCCCTTGGTCCCTAGGTTCAGTGAAAAATTTTGTCTTTCTTCCCATTTTCTTTATTTTCAGATATCATCACACTATACCCTATTGATAGCCCACAATGATCCTATGGCATCGCACTCTACTAGTACATACCAGTGTGATGATGTTTCAATGTACCTTATTGGCGGCTTTGCAATGACCCTAAATTGTCGCACTGTGCTTCATTGTAACCTGAGATGATTCCTCTAGGAGTTGTTGGGTGATAGCCATTTTATTTTCTCTCTACAGTTTTCCTCCATTTACTTGCCTAAGATGAAATTCTTACACTAGTGAATGATTGTTTTATAACTTTGAAGCATGCATTTGATTGATTTTCGGAATTTGAAAGTCTTCTTTGTAAACTTTTCAAGTTTTTCTTTTTGTTTCTTGTCACGGGGATATAATCTTGAGATCTTGGTTCTGAGTGCTTGTTTGACAGGGAGTCTTTGACTTATTTGGATTTTTAGATTTTTTTTACTTTACGGTTGTTGGGTGGGATTGAGAGACATTTTTGTTTGTATTTGATAGGGTTTAGATTTATCATTTAATTATTTTCTACATTTTGAGTTTAATTTGGGAATAGTGTTGAGAATGTGCTAGTTTTTTTGGATTACGCTTTCTTTTCTTCATTACATCTATGATCAGATTTAGAAATAAATGAAGTCATTCTTCTTTTTAGTAGTCTTTCGAAGAAAATTGTTCCATTCAAATATTTTAAAAAGGAAAAATTGGAAAATTCTATAGTTTTTGATTAGTTGGAATCTTTTTCATTTTGATTCACGTACTAGAAACGTACATTTCATTTAGAAAACACCTCTTGGTAATGAGAATGTCGGGGAGGGTATTTAAAGATTCAATGTTAATAGGTACATTTCATATTCCACCACCCGATATTCTTTCTCCTTTGTTGCCTCGATTAATATCATATCGAATTTTGTTGGTGAAATCCCTGGGTCTTATGAACCTTGGATAGTGTTGAATTGAAAAAGGTGTAAATATTAGCTCCCTTGTTACTTTGTTTATGATATATTGTTGTTGACGAGCTCTATTAGTTTGAAGTAATTAGAGAAGAAAATGATTAAAAATCTCTTAGGAAATAATATTAAATGATATTAAATATTTTGTAATATTTGGTTTGAATTGTTTTGATTTTATCCAGAAATGGACAATTATTTAGCGAGTATAATCAAGAATATCATGAAGATGCATAGACCATTTAAGATCGAAGAGATCAGGCACAAAACAATTCAAGGAAGATTGATTTTTATCCTGCAATCTTCATAGTAGTGGCAAGAGATCAGGGATCTCTCATTATAATATATAAAGAAGAGTGAACAACATAGATATATACGAGAATTTAGATCTCTTGATTGTTGACACTCGTACAACAACCCAGTTTTAAATGACTTATCAATTATGGAATTAATTGAAGCTTCAAGTGTTTTGATCATTTCCGAGTATTGAGTTTTTCGTAGTAGTATCTTCTGAAGACTGTGGGCTCAGTTGACATGAGCTACTATCTTATCTATAATTTATCGATTCTGTTATAATTATGTGATTTGATATTTCCTTCAACAACTAGAATATATTCATCGATGTGTTGTTTTATTATGAATTGGTTGTGTTATTCTATTTGTAGAAAATAAATTATCGATTGATGTTCGAATACCGGTTGTTGTCAATTTATCATTTGTGGATTCTTCTCCTTAAGTTTGCATTTGTTTTCCTTTTATTAAATTCACATTTGTTATTCCTTTCATTAAATTCACATTTTTTGTTCTTTATTAAATCTTAGTAGATCGTTGTTCATTTCCAATAGATTATTTAATTATTGAGAGATTGATTCATTAAATGTTTTTGTAGATTAAATTGTTGTTTCTTGAATAAATGAATGAGTTGAGTAATTAATTGATGTTTTGTTTCATGGTGTGTTATTTCTGGTTATTTTTGTTGATTGGTTATTAGTTTGAGGAGTTTGTAGTTAATGTGTGAAGAACTTGATTATTACAGTGATTTAGATAAATCTAGATTTGTTTATGGCCAGACTATATACACAATTTAATCCTCTACAACTTATCTCCATTAATTTTTGTGACAATATTGAGAGAAAAGATGAATCCTCAGGTTGCTAAATTAATGTTAAAACTAAGGATATTTTAGGACATATTTAGAGACCAACATTTTGGCTACCGTTTTGGAGATTGTCATGGATAGTATAGGTTTCACCTATGAAAGGATGAGGTATTGAAAACAGAAGCTAAGAACCACCACAGGGCAACAAGTAAAATGATTATACCAAGGCCTACCTTCATCTAATGCATAGAGGTTACATAAGTGCATAGAATTTGTGTCAGTGTGTATGACCCCTAAGGAAGAACTTGAAAAAAAAAAAAAAAAGCTTTACCAAAAACTACAAAATCGGGCTAATTCCCCCTAGAAGGAGCACTTTGATAGACGAAATTATCTGAAAATATGAATCTCAAGCCTCAAATGGACTTCAAAAAGGTTCTACCTGATTCCATCAAGCAATAAATTCACCAACTGCAACTTACGCTAAGGTTCATCGTGGAACTGAAAGAACTAAACATAGTTTCCAAAATATACACACTCCACTTTTCTGTCCTTTAGGTGAGGAAAATTGTTGTAATTTGAGAGAGAAGGAGAAGAGGGGAGACAGTGGAATTGTTGAGTAAAACCAAAATCAACTAAAATTTGGATCTCCATATGATTTTTTGGCGGAGAACACACGAAATTCTAGACATAGGTAGTCTTGGGACAAATCCTTCTAAAGGAATTAAAGTAGAGTCATCCACCACAGAGAGTGAACCACTTGTGAGGACCAAGAAATCCGTGAAGGTTGTTGGCACATTTTCAACCAAATGGCATAGAAAAATCCTTATTTGGGAATTCCACTTTGGAATATTCTATAGTTGATTTGGTTGTTAATGCCCCAATGAAAATATTCGAGTACATAATCTTCCAGCCTTCAATGGATTGATCTCAAAGAACCCTGGCACGTTCCTATTTGAATTTTATGTCCTATGTAGAGGATATGACTATACCTTCCAACCCTAGAAACTAAAGTTATTTCCTTCCACTTTGAAAGGAGAATATCTACGATGGTTTATGGGACTAGGGGAAGGAACTATAAATTCATGGAATGAAATGAAACAAGCTTTCCTTAAGAAATATCAAGACTACTATATATAGAACCGAGGATATTAAAAGGATGAAATATTTAAAATGATTGCAAAAAGAAATTGAACACTAGAATAATATGTTTAAAGATTTCAATATAACTACGGAGATCACCTTCTTGTACACTACGGGTCACGGTGCCAAGCCAATCTAATAAAGGTATGAAGAATGAGTGGGTGGAGACGTTAAATTTGATGGGAAAAGGATATATTTATCAAGAAATGTATGATGAAATTGTCCAGTTATTATTGTCGGTGCTCATGGTGGTAGTGCGGAACCACATCAGGAATGAGCCCCATCACGAGGAAGTAGCAACATTACTGAGTGGAAGTGTCTGCGAGAGTGGAAATCTTTTGGAAAATTTTAAAACTAACATTTTGGGTACTTTGACAATGCAATTGAATGCGTAGGCTAAACAAGACAAAGAGGGATATGGGAACTTTTGTTGATTTTTATTTTTCACCCAATTGGCAGAAGGCATAAGTCCGAGGTGTCCCATGGACATGGATTCGAACTTATTATCTATGCTAAAAATCCATTGATGAGACAATGCCATCACCCATGACTAAGCGTCATTTTTTAAAGGAAACAAGGAAACAGAACCGTTATATTTGATGGCTCAATGTCTCTAATGGATAACGCACCCCCCAGGTACGGTATATGATCCTTATTCTTTCTTTCATGGACAATCTAATCAACAACACAATCCTAAGAAACACATGGGGCCAGCCATTTTCCTAATCCCACACGGAAGTCCCAACAATATCCTCACGCACCTGGACAAACCAGGGTGTCCTCCTGTAGTCTGGCACAGCCTCCCTTGCCTTGTTTTGGTAGAATTCAAATAATAGCCTATCCTCCAGTGGACTAGAACAACTGCCCAAGCCCCGAACTGGATACAAAAATGGAATCTTGCCGTTGGACTACCAATCAACCTATAGGAATGGTTCCTCAATCTCAGCCTACTTTACAAGCTCCACTTCAATTGCTAAAATCCTAACCTCAAATGTACCCCTGAATTACCAGCTCAACCCAACCTGAATCGTAATAACAAACCAGTCTACCTCATGCAAATTGTCAAAAAAAATTGGAGGGTGAAACAAAATATACAGGCCATGAACTTAACCAAAGTTCATGGCCTGTAATTTCTCATGAGGAAAGTAGCATTCATAAAAAACAGGAGAACGAGAATGATATACAACCAACAATAAAACCATCGACTGTTGTTATAATAGAAGAAACATAACTTGAGATATAATTGAACAACAAAATCCTGATGAAGACATAATTTCTCCTCCCTTGTTTCCTGAAAGGCTAATGATAGAAAAACCCGGTTGTATATCCCAACTTTGATATGATGAGGGGAACTAAAAATCTATGTGTTAAAATCACCCTCCTACATGATTTACAAGATATTCCTATTTATGGGAAACAAATTAAATAATTATGTGGGAATAAGCTCGAAGGAAAATTAAGAATCCATCCATTGTTCATGTGGTAGGAACTTTGTCCAATCTTATTCTAGGAAAACATGAGCTAGTTAAATACGTAGACCCATGAAATCTCATGGTAACAATTCAGATACAAGGATGTTCTTTTCCAAATACAATAGTGGATTTGGGGTAATATCAATATTCTAACCATCGTGACCTGTAATGTCTTGGGTATCACCTCCTTCGATCCTACTTCAACTATATGTGGTTGATGAATTCGGTGGATTAAACTCCAATAGGCACATTACCAGGAACCTTAGTAGTATGTCGATTAGACTCTTGGGGGTACCAAGATGATTTCTTAGTTATCAACCCAATAAGTAGACTAGATGGACACCCATTAATATTGGGACGACCATGGATAGAAACAACATATGCATACATATGATGTCGCACAAGAAACATGGCGATTGCTAGAGAAAGTGCTATAAAGAACCTTATATTTTATCCTCCAGCTAAACCAAGTCATCTTGTCATGCATCAACAGTTGCAACCACCTAGATATACAGAAGAAAACCTACGCCCTCCTCTCACACTAGAAGAATCTGTTGGGCTTAAAAACCAACTAGAAGATGATGTGATCAACAACTTCATTAACAACCCAACCATTATAGGAAACCCAACATGTCAAATGGTAAAAATTGTTTTAGATAATGAAGAACAAGGAGACCCTTTGGAATAATTGATGGAGCAACATATTCCAACTGTTGTTGTACATAACAACATTATAGTTGAAATCACACTAGGAATATTTATGAATATTAATGCCAATTTGAATGACCAAGAAGAAAAGAAATTAATCTAGATCCTTTCTAAATACTAACAAGATTTTTCTTGGGAGTATTCCGACATGAACGACATTGATCTCCAACTCTTTATACATCATATCTATATTGAAAAATATATCCGACCCATCTGACATCCCCATTGAATATTAAACCCTCATCTCAGGGACATTGTCAAAGAATAATTATGGAAACTATTGGATGTAGATTTCATATATCCTATTTTAGAAAGTGAATGGGTCTCTCCTCTAGTGTCGTCCCCTGAAATGAATTGTAAGTGGTGAATCTATGTAGATTAGAGAGAACTCAATAAAGCTACCTAGAAGGACCATTTTCCCCTACTTTTTATTGATCAGGTCCTTGATAATTTAGTAGGGAAGAAGTTTTTTTTCCTTCCTAAATGGCTTTAGTGGTTATAATCAGTTAGTTACTCAGAAGTCCAAGATAAAACTAGATTTACATGTCCTTGGGGTACCTTTGAATATTGAGTATTTCCCTTTGGTTTGTGTAATGCTCTAGCTACATTCCGGAGATCTATTTTAATCATATTTTGTGATTTAATTAATGAAGGACTTGAAGCTTGCATGGAAGATTTTACCCCTTATGGCAGTGACTTTGATAAATATTTAAGCAATCTGGAGAAGGTATTGGAATGATGCATTGCTACTAGGCTATGTTTGATTCATGAGAAATGTCATATTATGATGAATGAAGGTGTGGTAATAGGGAACTATGTTTTTGTAGATGGAATCAAGGTAGACCCAACAAAGATATAGGTAGTCCTTAAATTTCCTACACCTCCTTACAGTGAGGAATTTTTACTGTTTCCTTGGTTGATAGGGATATTATGTCCTTGATTCATGAAAATTTTCAAGAATAGTTCCACCTTTACATGGTTGGCCTTGGTAATGTAGGATTTGATTAGTGTGATAAGTGTGATATTGCATTTGCAGAGCTTAAGTGTGATAAGTTACCATTTAACATCTTTTTAGGCACATTGTATGTCACTGTAGGCACCTTCCTTGGATAGGAAGAAGACAAGAAACCTTATGTTATTTACTTTATTAGAAAAAATATTACCCCTCCCGATTTAAATTACACAGTAACAAAAAATTTGTATGTGTCAAATTTATTAATAGCATGTATAAATTTTGATACTACATAACAAGCTATCTAGTTTTTCTATATATTGATCACTCTACTATTAGATGTTTATCCAACAAACCAATTACTAATGGATGGGCTACTTGGTGGTTGTTTCTTTTGAAGGAATTCAACATCACCATTAGCAGTCATTCGAACAAAATCTTGTTGTAGATCTTTTGTCTTGTATACCCAAGAAAGATAACTCTTTGGGAGTCGAAGACTAATTTTGAGACGAGCATTTGTTTATTGTGACTATTCAAATGCCTTGGTATGTTGATGTGGTGAATATCGGCAGTTTGGAAATTGCTGATTTTGTCATCAGAGAAATTGATTTTTCAATGGCGATTTTTGGTTCCTGCTTTAGTATGATATTCAGATCCGAATATGTATCGGAGAGGATGAAATTCATGATGTATTGAAGGCGTGTCACGATGAGCCATGTGGCAGACATTTTGCAGACCACAAAAAGTTGGCATAAGGTTTTACATATAGGTTATTATTGGCACTCGATATTTAAGGCAAAAAGTATATCTAGGAGTTTGTCATAGTTATTAGGAGGATGGGCCGACCATGCCAAGCTGATGAAATTACCCTACAACCACAGTGATGGCAGAACCTTTTGAGATATGGGAACTGGACTTTCTTGTCCCATTCAACCCAAAATCAAACCAAAAGGATTATATATTAGTTGCAACATACTATGACCAAGTGGGTAGTAGCGGTAGCCTTTTCAAATGGGCCCGAGCAAGCGACATGAATTTATGGGCGACTGGTAGTGCGCTATATGGATTACCCAGGGAAGTAATGACGGATGGACAATCACAATTTACAACACAAAAAATATTGTCCACTCTATGTAATTATCACCTTAAACATAGGGTTACCTCCCCATACCACCCTAGGTAAACAAACAAGTGGAAAGTAACAATAAAATCTTGGAGGAAATTTTGACAGCTGTCAGAAAAGCATTCCAAAATTGGGCATCAAGGCTTCCAGTTGCTTATGGGCCTATCTTTCACAACATGGCATAACACTGCAGCTCTTGTGGCAACATCTGAACCCTTACCCACACGCTAGGGCATGCTACGTTTAAGCCCTCCCTTGGACTCTTTCTCTTATCGATACCTTCTTAAAATTTAGAATGCATAAAATAAAGACTTTAATTACATGCACAATAGTGGTGGGCAAGCATGCATGATCTAAATATTCAATTAAGCGATAATTAAATATATGGGGAAAAACATTCATATATATGTAAATGATACCATAATAAAGAAAAATTATTTGTATGGAACATGACACCAACTCGCTGTAGACAAAAGATGTACCACCCAACCATAGACACCACTAATCCAAATCTCAAAAATAGTGTCACCCCTAAACCATGGCTATGAATCCCTAGGATGGTTCTAGAGTACTTGGGTTCCCAAAATGGTCAGCTCTCAAGATCTCACATTTTTTCCCAGCACCCACAACAATCAAGTACCCAACTCTCTTCTACCCGGCTGTGTTGCCCCAAGAGAATGGACCTCCACCTTCTCTGTCACGGTCCACGGGCAATCCCTCTCCTTTTATTTTGGGGCCTCGATTGAAATTTGGTCTAGAATATCAATGCTAAATTCTCAAGACTTCGGGTTGTGATAAAAGGGGGCCCCGCAGACCAAGCATCTCAGACATGCGGTGAGGTCATGGATGGATTTCACCAGTGACCATTACAACCAACTATACCATGGATAAATTCTTGTGGCAGTTAGGTTCCCTTTCCCAAGCCAAGGCGTGGATGATGGATGGATCAATGAATGGGTAAGTGCGTTCATGAAAGTGCGTGAGGGAAAAAATGAATTTATATGAAATCAACAAACAAGACATCATTCTAAGACCCCCATAAGAACTGAGGTGGGTTTAAGTAAAGTAACTTCATGGGAATAAAGAACCTCCTAGCCTTCCCAAAGCAGCTCATGTATAATCGGTCCCCTCTCTTAGAGAAAAAGGGTTATTAACATATGAATACACACTTAGCCCCTCAAGCCCCTCTCTTGTGGAATGATATCCCCTTATAAGTCACAGTCCTTGTCCATCTAGCAGCCAGGGATGTGCTTATTATTAATAGTGATCAAAACAGTACATTTCTTGGGCTGTGGCCTTTTAATAATTGTTGGGCACCCTGTCCTCTCATCATTATAACAATATATTATTTAGAATGGGTGTTTAGAACCTTGGGTGTTTCCCTCCCCTTATTTTGGCATTGTCCTTGATGGATATGCAAAATAGAGATCAAAATCTCAAATTTATTCAAAGCGTTGTGGGTACTCTTCTCGCACATGGAGTCTTCATGTGCTCCCGGGTAGCATCTTGGGACCATAGCAGGTGTCCTTTGAACTTTTACCATCTCTATAGCTCAATTCCAGAGATGTTTGACTTTTTGTCCATTACCCGGCCGTATTGGTTGAACCTGAAAATCTCCCTCGTCTCTACAAGATTAGACACCAATCAATAACATGGTTTGGGATCATGTAGATATTTCTTTAGCAGTAAGATACATGAAATACATTATGCACATTCATGGGCGGAGACAATGCAATCATGTATGGTAGCCCTATCACGTCCAATGTTACAAAGCGGACCATAGAATCGGCTGCCCGACTTTGTACAACTACCAATTTCATATAGATTTTCTCGGGATTCACTTTCAAAGTACATGTTCCCCTACTTCAAATTCTCTAGTTGTCTTGTTCTTATCTTCATAAAATTTATGCCTATCCTGAATTGCCTTCAAGTGCAGCGATCTTGACCACAGTCTTCCATGTCATAATCTCTAGCCCAAGTACCACTCTATATTTTGGCTTGTCCCAACTTACTAGAGTATTGCATTTCCTACAACACAAAGCTTCAAATGGAACCATTCTCAATAAACGATACCCATTATTATATGGAAAATCAACAAAGTGTAAAGTAATCTTCCCACTTAGATGGTTTATCCATCACATTACATTCTCAGTGTCTTCAATTATTAGATTAACACTCTAAGTTTCTCATCTATTTGGGGATGATATGATGTGATAAAGAGTTTAGATTTGTGCCAAATCCTTTTAAACAATCCCCTCGAAATTCAAGGTAAACTTTGTATCTCTATCAGGAGACAATTTTCTAGATCCTATGCAACCTAGAAATTTCCTTCTTGTAAATTTTTGCAATATTAGTGGTTGTATCGTTGTCCTTACAAGCACAAATCTGAGTCAACTGTTAACGTTTCAACCACTACCATTATTGAATCATTTTTTCTTGTCATTCTGGGCAATCTAGTGATGAAATCCATGGTGATCACTTCCCATTTCTTCTACGGTATTATCAGTAGTACCTTAGCAAACCCTTTGGGTGCCTATGCTCAACCTTCACCTTATGACATTCCTTACGTGATGATGTAATCGGTAACATCCTTTTTCATTCTCATCCATAAGAACTGGCTTCTTTATTTGTAGTGTTTTATGGTAACTGGGATGTCCGGGATAAGGAACATCATGCATTTCCTTAAATACCAAATTCCTAAGTTCTCAGAACTAGGAACATAGATTCTATTTATGCATGAGGTTGTCTTTCTTTATGTCATACTCCTTTATTTTATGTTGTACATCTCCCTAGTATAAGTTTTTTTTACTTGTAGGTAATGTTGATCCGTAACAACACCATCTAAAATTATTCTCTTCATTCAGTTGACCAGTGTGATGGTAAGCATGCATGAGATGCACTCTTATGCTAAGTGCATCGACAACTGTCTCCTTTTCCTTGATATGCTTGATATCAAGTTCATACTCACTTAAAAATTCTAGCCATCTTGTTTTGCCTGGAATTTAGGGGTTAGTTGTTCAAAAGATACTTGGTCAATGTGAATTACGTCCTTAATTCAAATTTGCTTCCCCATGGGATAATGTCTTCACATCCTCAAATGTGTGAACAATGGCAACAAGTTTCAATTCATGTGTGGTATAGTTCCTCTCCTGTTCCTTAAGATTTCTAGACTCATATGATAACATGTCCAATTTTCCGAGGACTCCCAATTGCTTCCTTACATGCGTCTGTATACCACAAAACTTTCATTTGGGTCAATATTATTTAACATAGGTGCACTGGTAATGTAATTCCTTCAACATATTAAAATTATTTTCACACTTGAGTCTCCATTTCAAATTTAGTTCCCTTCTTTTTGCAAAGTGATGGGATGAACAATCTTAGAACCCTACCATGAACCTTTTGTAGTAGCCAACTAATCCCATAAAATATATGACATCTGATGACACATTTGGGTGTTGGCCATCCTCTAATGTCTTAGATCTTATCACGGATCTCTTGTTATGCCCTACTTTGTGAAATAATG
Organism: Picea sitchensis; assembly: GCA_010110895.2. NCBI lineage: Eukaryota > Viridiplantae > Streptophyta > Pinopsida > Pinales > Pinaceae > Picea > Picea sitchensis. Next base: position 903 of record SNQJ01S0249051.1, on the reverse strand, counting down.
TGTCCCATGTCATGGATATGTTTTGATAGAAGAACACTTACTCAACATGGCATACAAGTGATGTTCTCTCAATGCCAACACTTACTCAACATGGCATACAACTGATGTTCTCTCAATACTTGCAATACCAGTCTTAAGTGATGTTCATGCTCCTCTTCATACTTAGAATAGATAAGTATGTCATCCAATAATAATATGACAAACTTATCCAAATAGTTCCTGAATATGCCATTCATTAAGCACATGAATACAACTGGTGCATTGGTCAGTCCAAATTGCACCACTACAAATTCATAATGCCCATACCTGGTCCTAAAGGTTGTCCTATGAATGTCTGTTGGATCATGTTGTCATTGATGCCAATGGTTTGATTGATTGATTTCATTGATTGATATCAAGTGATTGATTGATGTCAAAGGATTGATTGATTGATGATTGATGTAATATAATATGTATTGTCCTTTATGAGAATGCATAGATAAAGATGGATCAATGAGTTGTCATTGATACATGATGAAGATGGATCGATGTGATTTCATTGGTATATGATGCGTTGTTGGAAAAATGTATATATGACTCATTATTGTCTTATCATGATTGATAAGGTGCATAAATGAATGAAATCCAAAGTGGTCCCCTTATGGTGAAAGCCCTCATAGGAATACGCTTTACGGATTGAGTTATCCTAGAAGAATGGTTGGAGGACCCATGCTTGTATGAGGAATAACGAGATGAAGATCAAGGAAATTGTTGGTGAAACTATCCTAGATTTTGGGCAGAGCAACACTGAGGACAACCGGAGATTTGGGAATTAGCATAAGACAAAGGTATGTATTTTAGTGATTATGCTGTGTTATGTGATGGTTGTGTGATTTATTTTCATGATGTTAATAAATTTAATTT
>SNQJ01S0249050.1:0-12957 GCA_010110895.2 Picea sitchensis | reverse complement strand
TTATTGTTTATCATCCTAGTTAACAAGTCTAACAGTTCAAACTTGGAATTTTGAACTAGCAGGCTCATGGGCTCACATGTCTTCCTTTTTCATCTTTGTTGTCATCAAAGTGCACCTTTATTTCCGTCGTCCACAACTTGAACTCTTCTTAGAATTATTTATGTAGCGGGTTCACGAACCAACAGACTCACGGGCTCACCTATCTTCCTTTTCATCTCTGTTGTCATTGAAATGCACCTTTATTTCCACCATCTACAACTTGAAATCTTCTTATAATTATTTATGTAGCGGGTTCGTGGATCAGCGGACTCGCGAGCTCACCTATCTTTCTTTTCATCTCTATTATTATATAAGTGCACCTTTAAACTATTACAAAAATTGAATTATGCAAAGGCACTTTCTTCAACCCACTTTTCAAATGATCGTGGGCTCAAAACCACGAGCTTATCCACTTTAGCACCTCTCTTTTTCCCTTTATTCTTCTACATGAGACCTCAATAGAAACATGTCTACGGGATTATTTACTTCTAGGCACTTTGCACTCCTTATCAACTCTTTTACCTTATCACACGACTGGTGTTGGAACCAAGTCCTCCGGACTTCGGCCTTCAAAATTTTCGGCCGATTCAAACTCTTTTACTCCTGGAGTTTGATCTATCGAAGTGGTCCTAAAGTGTAGGTGATCGGTTGTTGTCAGTTGATAATACTCCTTATTCTATCCTTCCATTGTACTCGATCGAACGGTCAAGAAAGATTCTGGAGGATCTTAAATGAATGACCAACATTATTTTGTGATTTTGACCTTCGACACTTCGAGCATTTTTTGTGGTGGACATCCCCGGAGGTCGTAATCCCAAAGTGATGTGGCATGTTGATATCTCCTAGGTTGGCATGGATCCATGGTATGTGTGCCACGTGTCACCTTGATTCGTGACTCTCACAGACCTTATGTGTCAAATGGACCTTGACACTTGTCACCAGTTGATGGGCTACAAGTCATATTTGTCTTCTGCCACATGTCTCCCTCCTGGATCATTGCTCTAGACTGCTTGATCTAACGACTCACATTACTCCAAAATTCTTCCTTCAATCTAACGGTTGGTGGGATTTCAAGTCTTTAGCTCACTGGGACTTTAGGATATTATGACTCTCAAGTTGTTCAACTCCCTCAAATTTATACATGTCGAAGTGATCATAAAATGATGATGACCACTTATTGTCGGTTAGCACCTTTCGCTTACTCTATCCTTCCACTAATTCTAGATATGACAACTAGCATTACTCTCTAAGTTATTCCATTGATCTAACAGTTGGTGGGATTTAGAGGATTCGACACTTCGAGACTCTAGGATATTACGACTCTCAATTTGTTCAACTTCCCTAGAGGGTCAACATTGGATGACCACGATCAATGGCTGGGATTTCAACCAATATAGCTATCATATTGGATGGTTGGCAGGATATCACGATTTCGTGCCTCTTCCTTGTCTCTAATAATCATTGAAGTAGCGAAGTTCTGGAGTCCTGAAACTTATGCTATCCTTCCACTACTTGACTTCGATCGATGACTGACGATGATATGCATGATCTGATGGTTGAGATTTTTTTTTATTTTGTTGGACACGCCAACCACACTAAGAGGGGAGGTGAATCAGTGTAGGGCTCTTGTAACACCCTTTTTTTCCCCAGCTTATAAATAATCATAAAATAGGATTACCATGCTAAGGCATGTGGACGATGTAAATGTATTATTGTTAAATTGCCTATAACTGACTGTTGGGGGGTGAAGCCTTGAAGTATGAGCCATGATATCTCTAGAGGAAAGAATCAGTTAATGAAGGAAAGGAATGGTGGTTGAATAATCAACCACCCCCATGAATGGAAACATGGGTTGTCATCTTGAAATACCACAGAGACCTGCAGACCCGAGCTTCCTTTTGACAGAAGGAATAGGATAGGTCGAAAACCTTCCTAAAGAAGGAAGGTAAGATACACACACAGATGGGAAGGAAAGGGGGGCAGTAAGAGGAGAGACACCAGACGGGAATGCAAGCTCAAAGGGAGATGCACGAACCAAAAGGAAGTGCAGAGAACACAACCTGAAGGACCAGAACATGAACTTGATGTCGAGGAAGCATCTGATAAACCGCGTAGGGGTACTGTGACAGAGAGAAGGTCTTTGAGAGATGGCATAGTTCCCTAGTGATATCATGGCTTGGCACGGGACTGCCCAGAGTGCTAAGAATGAATGCCTCTGAGCCTATGGTTGGGAGGAAAGGCACATACCCACATTCAGTTAGTTGGTTGCAACCTATAATAGATAAGTATTCTCATAACCTGTGTAAATGAGTTGTAACTATGCAACAAAGTTGGATATCCTGTGAATGACTTAGGGATGTGCATGTTTGCTTGATGATTATATTGTATCTCTTTATTCTTGTTTAAATTGTGTATTTAAGTAAGTATGGAATTGTCTGATTTGTATACATAAATGATCGAGCCCTGTGGTGGCTTAAGTTAAAATAAGTGGGTTGTGAGTTCGTCGACCTGGGCCACGGTTTTCATGGGTGTACGTCGACACTCCCAGTTTCCCTAAGTCTCTAGGGAGAGATGGAGTCTATTAAGCTCAGGAGAGGTATTGCAGATATGCACAGAGTCTCTATGAGGTGGGCAGAGGTCGAGAACCTCTTAAGTTCTAGACTTGATGAAGGAGCGCAAGGGATGTGAAGAAGAGCCTTCTAAGTGCTAAGTTCAGGAGAAAGAGAACAAAGCTCTTAAGTCCTTCATAACTGACGAAGCTCAAGAAGGATAGTGAGATTCAAGTATCGAAAGGGAATATCCTTTCGTTTGGAAGACGGACGGACGAGATCTGTTCAGAGGGAACCAAGGGATGATATGACCATTGGTTATGGGAAAGAGCGTGGGAGTCAACCCTAGAGCCCGTCAGAGTTCACATTTCGAGAGAACTACGTGTTGGTGTGACTAAAACCTATGAAACCCAAAGTCACGAAATGACCTGGACCGTGGATCTATGGATCCTTCGGGACCCACCTCAATCGTCAGATCTACGATTTTGAAGTTCGCGCATAGAGAGAATCGCGTGTTAGCACATCCAAGTCTTCTGAAACCCGAAGTCGCAAAATAACCTGGACCGTGGCGACGTGGATCTATGGATCCTTCAGGACCCACCTATACCATCATATCTACGAGTTCGGGGTTCACGCATTAGGAGAATGGCGAGTTGGAGTGACCAAAACCTTTGAAGGTGAAGTTACAGGATGCTTAGGAGTTAAGCCCCGGGTCACAGCCCGATGTCACATTTGAGAAGGGCCTAGCAAGAGAGGATAGCGCCCATTGTTTTGGAACTCGCCAAAGCACCTGAGCCTAAAGTTTCGGTGGGTCATTGATCTGGAAAGAGAGAAGGGACAGTCGATTCCTCTCCCATCATTTTGGTACTTCTCCAGTTCGGAGTTTGAATGCATTGGCGAGTGGTGAGGTGAAAACGCCCGAAGACGAAGTTCTGAAGTGCCCTTTGAGTAGGCGTCAGATCACAGCCTAAGATCATATGAAGGAAGGGGCTATCCTGGAGAGCTAGCACATGTTGCTCAAATCCTTCAAAGGGGCTAGGAAAGAGCCCGCGGGTTTGGAAGAACCTGCAATATGAAGAAAGGGGAACCTAGAGAGAGTTAAGGAAAGCAAAATTATGATACCCCACCCCTTAAAAGAGCACTTAGGGGTCAGGTGTGTTACAAATTGGTATCAGATCATGCTTACAACACTTGGCCTGGTTGGGCTCATGCACGAGTTGCATAAATAGGTATTTTTATATGCATTTACTCCTTGAGGAGAAGGACTGTAGATTGAACTTGTGATTTGGGAATTCTTGCTGAAAATTCAGCATAAGAATTTCTTCATCCCTTTGTCAAAATGATAACTACCCTTACGAGGGTAGGCATATGTTGATCAACATTAATGGTAAGACCTGTGTGTGTATATGTTGTGCATATATGCTTGAGTGCATGGATTTAATGCATTGTGAAGCTTCTTGATATGAAGCCTAATTTTTAATACTAGTTAGGTATGAATGGTATTAAATGTATAAGTGATGCACATGTATGATGTAAGAGTATAGGTATACTAAAGGCACGAGGTGACTGCCTAGATGAGTGAAATGTGAGGCAAGCATTGTGCTTGCCAATATTGAATGAATACCATGGATGCATGGTTGACTCCATTCTGAAGAGTCATGAAAGTTCTGTTTCAAATGACAACTTGAGGGGAATGTAATCCACTTCCTCAAGAAATACTAATATAAATAAATGAAAGAGTAAATGAGAAAAGATGCTATGTTGTCATGATAAGAGGAAAATGATTATGCCTTTGAGGATCACATGAGAAGGATTGTGAACAATCCTGAGTTGACTGATCTTAAAAGTAAAGATGTATGTGGGTTGTGAAACATACCTATGACAACTACATACAGGCTTATGATTATGAATATAGCTAAGTACATCATGGATGTAAGTTCACAAAAACTAGAATATGTGTGGGTAAATAATCTGGATGCATGTCAGAAATGCATGTTTATGTTCGTTAAAGAATGCTTAGTAACGAGCCGAAGCTAATTCAAGGTTGAGGCCATCACAGATAGTGATGGATATGCAATAAGGAAGTTGTGTGTTGAAGGAGTTCCCTATGAAGAAACTGTGTAAAGAGTCTGTCAGAAGAATAGAGTCACAACCCTAACGATTGTTGAAGGTTGGGCAATGGGCTGCAAAGCTTGCCTATATAAGAATCATGGATTACATTTTTAAAACAAAATGTGTAGGTGGAAGACTAACAAATGAATGTTAACCACTCTGAGAACCGAATGATAATGTGCAGGATGCACAAGTTCCTAACCCACTATGAACAAAAATATTGTTATTAAAGCATGTTGTTGAATCCAAAAAGGTTAGAGTGAGGCCTAACCAAGGATTCTCAAGGAAAAGAGCAAGGAGATCCCAACCTGGAATAAATTGCAAAATCCAAGAAGAGGAAAAAGGAGGAACACTTGTCCACCCTAATAACTCTAAATTGCTTACAGAGTTGTAGGTCTTAGATGAGCAGTTGTGAGAACAAGTACAACTAGGAAAAGAGAAGGGATAAATGAGTATGTTTGATCGAATAGGCTTGGTTAAAACCACATCAAGCAAAGGAAGTAAGGCCTTAGAAATAACTCAGCTGGGTTGAAATCCCCAGGTTGTGTGGAAGGAGTGGGAAAAAGGGGGAGAGCCCCTAACTCCTTTATTGCTATGTGTTATGTTTCCTCTGGAATGAGAAAGTTGATTTACTAATAAAGGTGAATGTTTTGACACATAGTGATGACGATTGTATTACTGTAGAAACAATTGAGAACTGTTTGTATTGCATTCATGAAAACCTTTGAGGATAATGTGATGAAGATCATAAATATATGCTAAGACATTTTGAAGATTTTTAATGGATTTGAATGGATGATACATGAATTTTAATTGATATTCCAACCAATGATGCATGTTGTGTATAAAAAGGAATTGGAACTGTTGAGGAAGACAATTACCAATGATGGGCAACCTCAAGCAGAGGATGACCATGGCAAGGCTACAGTTGAAAGATTGTTGACAGGACTGTAAGAATCCCCCTAAAGCATTGTCGATGAAGTAAAAATCAGAAAGAGGGTGCTAGCAACCAAGAACATGTATGAAAAGATTGGGTGAGAATCCCTTCTGAAATATTTTTATTGTCTCATGTTATGCACAAAATTTCGAAAGGTCAGTCGTATGCCATGGATACCCAAGTAGGGTATGATTTGGGAAGGAGAACTCGAATTATGGAGGTGTGAACCTCTGGCAGTGAAGACTGATCGTATGATGCAGGAGCATCTAAACTAAATGATCTCTATTGTCTCAAAAGGTCAAAAACCTTTACTAAGAAATCATAGAAATCCCTTTGATCAACTACAAATTGAGATCGTGAGGATCGCAAGAGAAAACCCTGATCGAATTAGGTTAATCAAGAACCTGACAATAGAAGTGAACACGAGTCGTTCATCAGAAGGAAATCGATCTCAGTCATCATATCGATTTCAAAATCCAATGGAGTTAATAGATAAAACACCAGTCGTTCGATAAAATCGACAACCCGTATTCATTGTGGAGATTGAACTCTCCGATAAAGAGAGAACACATTGGGGATTCCACAAACATTGTGAACCATTGATATGTGAACGATTGGTGGGTGGACCTGTAAGGAACCCACGCGTTAATACCACGTAAACTCATACCGTGATTGGGTTATGTGGTTGAATTTGGAAAATTGAGGCTCTGCTCTCAGTCTAAATTCTCGGTCAGATACTTCTATGTTGGGGTTGTTTTATTTGGAATCGTGTGGTTTAGAATCAATCTAGGGATAAGATCGACGACTTGTATTCATTGCAGGGAAGGTATATGCATGCAGGTTAATGTCAGGACCTGTACTTGTAAATTAAACTCAATATAATTTTGTTTTGAGTTCGGGTTTCGATTGTAGATCGGACGACCAATATTCATTGCGGAGATCGGAAGGAGAATTAAATCGCGAGCCAGTTGAGGTTCCACAATCCATTGCAACCGTTGGATCTAGGGGAAGACGGATCTTCACCGTTGAATTGCAGACAAGGGGTTAAGCTAGGATCATAGCACCTAGACACGGGAGCTGAAAGGATAGCGCCTAAAAAGAATAAAGCCGAGGTCACAACTCTTGATCGCATGAAGAGAAAACAGAGTTCCTCTGGGCCAGTCAAACAAGATAGAGTTTATCACTCTACGATTACACAGTGGTCGTGGGGACTGGATCTATGGGAATCAAGGTGTTTATAGTTAGCACGTTGCATGGAATGCATTGAGGGAATGCATGTTTACATAAGAGGGAGGACGACGGATTTCCCATTAAGGAAGGAGGACCTTCTAGTACTCTACTTAAGTTATAGAGGTATTAAGGAAAAGAGAATTTCTTGGGTGGCCACGAGTGTTGGCATCTTGGTTACTAATGAAGTCATAATGCTTGGGTGCATTCATGTGAAACTTTTAAGTTTCATGTGTATTGATTTGGAATCGTGATCTACCTATAGCAAGAAGCATAGTCTTGTTGTAAGAATGAATGAAAATGAATAAGCCATATGATGAAAAGGTTGGTTAAATTCCAACACACCATGGCCAAGAAACTGTCATAAAATGTGACAAACTTGAAATCAATGCAAGAGTGCATTGGGTATGAATGTGTCCATGAATATTGGCACATTTGTTAAATCCTTTGAAATATTGAATTACGTTTTGAAAGGTTTGGTATGTTGAAATGAGGCATAGGCAAGGAATGGGATTCCCTTTCATGTTTATATAGATGTGATGAACTGTTAGTATGCATGGTTTTGAATATAGATATATACACATGGATGCATGAGAGACTAACAGTTTGTTTGGTTGTGAAAATAATAAATTGTAGGGAGAAAAGGGTCATGGATATGGCAGTGTTGTAAGCCCATAAGGAAGACCAATTGCCTACTGAGCCAAACTGCAAGGAATGATATTTCCTTTTTGAGAAAGTAAATTTGATTGTTAGTATGCACAATTCTGAAATTGTTTGTGAGCCACTGCAAGTATGTGACGAAAATATAATATGCATGAGAACTAACAATTTGTTTAGCCAAGGAATGAATTGCCGGAAGAAAGAGTCTTGGGTATGGTAGTATTGTAAGCCCATAAGGAAGACCAATTGTCTGCTGAGATAAACCTCCATGGGAAGGAAAGTCTCATGCTTGTGAATCTGTTCCCTGTGTGGAACAAATCTGGAAAAATAAAATGTGGAATTGGAAATCTGTAGGTGACAAATTTGCAATAAAATTTTGAAATTCAGAATTTATGATGGTGTCTCATGAATTTTTGTATACCTGGGATATAAGTGAGAAGAAAAGGTATGTCCAGGGAGGACAGATGAAGGTTGTCAAGTTGAAAAGCCTAAAAGAGGCCACTGTTGAGACATGAGAACCCTGTGGTACGTCATGATCGCTTGGAATATGTTGTGTGAGGTAACATAAGCTGGAGGGACGCCTCCGTAGAGCAAGTCTGAGGGACACCTAGACTGTAAGGCTCGATGAAGTCTCTGCAATTCTTCTTGTGCGAGAAATCCTTGGCAAGGCTAGATGGATCACCCGAGGAACTGTATAGCAAAGAAGGGGATGCTTGAGCCTGGGCCTAGAGGGTGAGTGACCGCAAGGGAGAAGAGCCTCGGATAGTTATTGTAAACCATTGATTGGGATCATGCACACAATGGGTATATCCGGGGAAAAACAATGAGCCCAGATAACAAGATAGTCATGTGGATGCAACCCCACGAATTGCACAGATAATTATTGTACTAGATTATGAAATTTTCCTCTTGAATTTTGAACAATAGTAAGTTGTTTTCGCATAAAATTGTGATTAATGTTCTTGTTGTCCAAGAATTATTGAAAGCAGGTGACGAAGATTAAGGGTCTGAAAAAGGACCTGACCGAGAAAGAAGGTCAATACTTTTGAAGTGGCTGAATGAGAAAGGCATGACAGGTGTTTCTGAAAGAACACGAAGGACAATGTTCCTTTAAGGGGGAGGGAATTGTAACACCCTTATTTCCCCTAGCTTGTAAATAATCATAAAATAGGATTACCATGCTAAGGCATGTGGACGATGTAAATGTATTATTGTTAAATTGCCCATAACTAATTGTTGGGGGGTGAAGCCTTGAAGTACGAGCCACGATATCTCTAGAGGAAAGAATCATTTAATGAAGGAAAGGACTAGTGGTTGAATAGTCAACCACTCCCATGAATGGAAACATGGGTTGTCATCCTGAAGTACCACAGAGACCTGCAGACCTGAGCTTCCTTCTAACAGAAGGAACATGATAGGTTGGAAACCTTCCTAAAGAAGGAAGGTAAGATACACACACACGGACGGGAAGGGAAGGGGGGAAACAAGAGGAGAGACACCAAACGGGAGCACAAGCTCGGAGGGAGATGCACGAACCAAAAGGAAGTGTCAAGAACACGACCTAAAACACCCAAATGCGAGCTTGATGTTAAGGAAGCATCTGATAAACCTCACAGGGATACTTTGACAGAGATAAGGTCTCTGAGATATGGCATAGTTCCCTAGTGATATCATGGCTTGGCACGGGGGTGGCTAGAGTGCTAAGAATGAATGCCTCTGAGACTATTGTTGGGAGGAAAGGAACACACCCATAGTCAGTTAGCTGGCTGCAAATTGTAATAGATAAGTATTCTCATACCCTGTGTAAATGAGTTGTAACTATGTAACAAAGTTGGATATCTTGTGAATAACTCAGGGATGTGCATGTTTTCTTAATGATTATACTATATCTCTTTATTCTTGTTTAAATTGTGTATTTAAGTAAGTATGGAATTGTCTGATTTGTATACGTAAATGCCCAATCCCTTTGGTGGCTTAAATTAAAATAAGTGGGTTGTGAGTTCGTCGACTTGGGCCATGGTTTTCACGGGTGTACGTCCACACTCCAGTTGCCCTGAGTCTCTGGGGGGGGAACGAAGTCTATTAAGCTCAGGAGAGGTAGTGCAAATATGCATGGAGTCTCTATGAGGCCGGCAAAGGTCGAGAACCTCTTAAGTTCTAGACTTGATGAAGGAGCGCAAGGGGTGTGTAGAAGACCCTTATAAGTGTTAAGTTCAGGAGAAAGGGCGCAAAGCTCTTAAGTCCTTCATAACTAATGAATCTCAGGAAGAATAGCGAGATTCAAGTATCAAAAGGGAATATCCTTTCGTTTGGAAGACAGATGGACGAGATCTATTCGGAGGGAACCAAGGGATTATATGACCATTGGTTATGGGAAAGAGTGCGGGAGTCAACCCTAGATCCCATCAGAATTCGCATTTTGGGAGAACTACATGTTGGTGTGACTAAAACCTCTGAAACCCGAAGTCGTGAAATGTCCTGGACCATGGATCTATGGATCCTCCAGGACCCACATCAACCATCAGATCTACGAGTTCAGAGTTCACGATCGGGAGAATCGCGTGTTAGCGCGGCTAAGTCTTCTGAAACCCGAAGTCGAGAAATAACCTGGACCGTGGATCTATGGATCCTTCGGGACCCACCTCAACCGTCATATCTACGAGTTCGGAGTTCGTGCATTAGGAGAATGGCGAGTTGGAGTGACCAAAACCTTCGAAGGCGAAGTTACGGGACGCTCAGGAGTTAAGCCTCAGGTCACAGCCCGATGTCACATTTGAGAAGGGCCTAGCAAGAGAGGATAGCTCCCATTGTTTTGGAACTCGCCAAAGTGTCAGAGCCTGAAGTTTCTGTGGGTCATTGATCTGGAAAGAGAGAAGGGACCGTCGATTCCTCTACCGTCATTTCGGTACTTTGCTAGTTCGGAGTTCGGATGAATTGACGAGTGGTGAGGTGAAAACGCCTGAAGCCGGAGTTCTGAAGTGCCCTTTGAGTAGGCATCGGGTCACAGCCTAAGATCATATGAAGGGAGGGGCTAGCCTAGAGAGCTAGCTCCTATTGCTCAAATCCTTCAAAGGGGCCAGGAAAGAGCCCGCAGGTTCGGAAGAACCTGCAATATGAAGAAAGGGGAACCTAGAGAGAGTTAAGGAAAGCGATATTATGATACCCCACCCCTTAAAAGAGAACTTAGGGGTCGGGTGTGTTACAACTCTTTTCACTTATTTACAAAAAATATTAGTTAGCTATCACCATTTACTCAATATTCATTACTTTCATTTATAACTAGTTGTAATCATATCTCAACAACAAACATCATCAATAAACCATCACCATAAAGAACACAAGGCACACAAGATATATGTATGAGTTTCTTTTGTATTACGGACTACAATCCTTGGGATTTATCAACAACAACTGAATAGAGCAACAACTCTACAAGAGCACCAAATCTCAATGCAAGACTAAGCTTGAATATCTTAGCACCAACTGAGATGTGAGAAATCCAATCCTCAAGTACAAGACCTTGCTTGTAAACAAAACCAAATCTGTCAACAGGTATGCGACCTATCAATAGTGTAGCACGTGTATGTACATGACATGCATGTAATGCATGACACATATGTATGCACTCTTCCTTTTGTCAGCCCGTGTACACCTTCAAAAACTAGGGTTTCTGAAACTTCAACCTTATGGACCTTCAAACCCTTTCTGTCTCTGTCACATTCACTTGTGACCTGTCACTACAATCTTCCTATCACTGCCCAATCTGTACCATAACCAATCACAAATATATCTATACCATCCAACAACCTATGCATGCTCCTCATGCATACACAATCACCGATCATGGATATCTCTCAACTATAACAGAATTGAACTACTCAACAAAAAAACTACCATAGTCAGACATCAATACAACCATACAAAGAATGCCTCAAGAAGTCACCATACAATGAGCAAGTCTAAATATCAAGACAATATTTACCCATACCAGAACCTCTGTAGTAGATATGAACCAGTATAATGTTGATTTGGAACTTGCTTCAGACTTCAGGAACCTGGCACTAGAACTTGCTCAAGTTTTTCACGTCCTTCCCAACTATATGTTCCCTTCTCTCCTTCAGCCTGCATACATATGTGCCTTGGCTCACTGCAGCCCGCATACTACTTCATAAAACTAGTGTTTTATGAACCTACAAAACTTTCGTTGTCAAAACCTCAAATTTACGAAACTTGTGATGTGTCAATGAGTTCCTGCAATGAATATTTCACCAGAATAGATCTTCAATATACTCAAGAAATTCATCCATAAGAGACCCTTTATCTCTTATTTATACTTCTCCAAGTACCTTCCTCATCTAACCCACTCCAACCCACTTCTAACCACTTGTCCACTTATAACTACTTTCTTCACAAATATTAATTTCTCCACTTCTAGTTGCAACAAATTTATTTTTAATTGTTTTCTTGTTGCAACCACTTAACCCATGACTAACCACTTTGACTAGTCAATCTTCTTCTAGGAGCTTCTAGAATAATTTGACTTCTTTGACCTTCTTGGGGCTTCTAGACAACACATGAGGGTTCTCCAACTTCACATGGCCATAACTCTCTAACTGTGAGGAGTTATGTGACCTTACATATCACCAGAAATGACATGACAAGCACTATCAATCTATAATAGGCTCACTTGAAAATTCATTGATATTCATTAGATTATTCCACAATCAAACTTGGGTTCCCTAACCACATTGCTAGGATGACTCAACCACTTAACCATTTGGACTTCACAAAGCATATTCTTGTGAGGGATTTCACCATAAGGGGATCACTTTGGAGTTCATCCATTTGGTAATTCCTATCAACCATGACATGACATCAAAGATACAACTTATTCCTATCAACCAACACATCACTATGAAACCACTTGACATCAATTACATCAATTACATCAAATCAATACATCAATGATACTATGACAAGACATCAAATATTTGACATCAATGACAAAATAATGGAACAAATTTTAAGGTGAGATCTACTGATCCTTGTTGATCTAGCTCTTCGATCCAATGATCTAGATTTATCCTTGGTTCAACGGTGGAGATTGCTCCCGAAATTTGAAAGGGGACGGTCATGATTCCATGATCCTTTACAAAGGATTTATATCTGCACAATGCTCTAGATTCTGCGCGATCTCTGCTATTTATCTTGAGATTTTATCTCCTCTTGCATGTTCTTCTGCGTACTTTTTCCATGGTTGACATCAATGACAACTAATTTTCCAACAAGTAGCTCATAGCAACATTATCTATCTTGACATCAATTACATCAATGATACTATGACAAGACATCAAATATTTGACATCAATGACAACATAATGCAACAAATTTTAAGGTGAGATCTACTAATCCTTGTTGATCTAGCTCTTCGAT
>SNQJ01S0249048.1:0-12957 GCA_010110895.2 Picea sitchensis | reverse complement strand
TCCGAGATTCATGCTACACCCACAACTGGACATTCCAAGTTTACCAAAACCTATGATAGGGTCAAACTTTATTTTTTATGGGATGGTATGAAGCAGGATGTCTACATATTTGTGGAGGAATGTGATGTCTAAAAACACAACAAGGGAGAAGAAATCAAATCCCTAGGCACTCTACAACTGCTTCCAATTCCACCCGCTATTTGGAGGGATATTTCTATGGATTTCATTGTTGGATTACCTAAATCGAGAAATAAATCCTTTATCATGGTGGTCGTTTATTGTCTTTCCAAATATGATCACTTCTATTCTCTTCAACACCCATTCACTACATCCATAGTGGCTTAACGTTTCATGGATCATAGCTTCAAGCTTCATGGCATGCCTCATTCCATTGTTTATGACCGAGATACCACTTTCACCAACAATTTTTGGCAAGAATTGTGTAGGATACAAGGAACCCAATTGCATATCAACACAACCTATCATCCCTATATCGATGGCCAAAATAAATTTGTCAATAAGTGTTTGGAAACATATTTTATTCATTTTTCTTTTGAGCGACAAAATCAATGGGCTCAATGGTTACCCCTAGCTGAATTTTGGTACAACACTTATTACCATACAACTACTCGCATGACTCCTTTTCAATCAATATATGGACAAAATTTTCCTTCATTTCTCTCATACATGCTCGGTGTCTCGAAGGTCTAGGAAGTTGACCAAACTCTTACAGTTTGAGAGTCTATTCATTGTACCCTCAAAGATAATTTGGGCATGGCTCATAATCACATGAAGCAACAAGCATATCAAGGTTGGTCAGAACATTAGTTTGTTGAAGGGGACCATGTGTTTCTTCGAATGCAATCTTATACACATACTTCACTCAAGGCTGGCCATTGTCATAAACTGGCACCCAAATTTATGGTCCTTATACAATTCTTAAGAACATGGGACATGTGGCCTATCAGTTAGTTTTTCCCAGTCATTCTAAGCTCCATCCTGTTTTTCATGTCTCTTACTTAAAGAAGGTGATTGGAAGTAAGTTCCAAACTCAAACTAGTATTCGCTAGTTGGATGAAGAAGGATCCATCTGGTTGCATCCACAAGAAATATTGGACTAGCATGAGCATCATCTCTATCTGCGCACCATCAAGCAAGTGTTAGTACAATGTAAAGATAAAACTCTAGAAGATTCCATATGGGATCCAACTACCATTCTACAACAATTTCCTCATCTCAAGCCTTGAGGAAAATGATATTTTTTAAGTGGGAGGGAATGTTAGGGACATAACCCCTCACATAGGTAGAATAATATATTTTCCATGTAATAAAGACCAATATTAATAAGGCCTAGTAATAAGGAAAAATAAGTCAAGTGTAAGAATACCTAATAGAAGCTTATGCTTCTAGAAGATATTCCTCTAGAGTGTTCTTTTGGTAGATACATTTAGTATAAATAGGAGTCGAGGGAATGAGAAGTATTTTTCTGGAGAATTATTGTAATAGAGCGCTGCTCTACTGAGGTTTCCCCCTCGAAGAGGAAAGTGAACATTGTTTCATATCAACAAAGGTATTATTTTGGTGTTGTGGTTTCATATATTGTGTTGTTCCGCTGTTATTCTCTACAATATTTCTATTTTCAGCTATTATAATAGATCTGGTACCTTACAATGTTCCAACCTTACATTGTTGGAACCTTCCAACACATTGGAATGATGTATTGTATATCATTCAATCACCTTGATACTAGAGTATTTTAAAACCATATGAACCATCAACATGATGACATACTTTTCCATTATATCTAGCTACCTATTATCTTTCTCATTTTTTTGTGAACAGTTTTATTCAATCCATTGAGTAATTTCTTGTGAAGCCTTGTACCATCCACTCAGGACCAATATTCCCCCTTTAATTCTTTGTACTTTTACCTTGCTTCCATCATGCACTCTGATAACATAAGTGGCCTTCTTACTCCAAATCCTTTTAAACAAAAGTGGCTAATTTCTTGGCTAGGAATTATTTTTTAGGCATTATTGGGCCTTCTCTCAAGGATGACTCACCCATTCCATGACTTACTCACCATCTCTAATTTAATTTCTTTTCTTTTGTGGAAAGCTCTTCATCCAGCATAACATTTATAACTTCATGGATATGAAGTCTTACCTTTCCTTTTTGTTCCCATTAGTGACATTATTCACCTATTGGAATTCATGTTTTTATGTGATAATATTTGTTTATTCTCCTTTGCAATCCATTTAGACTCTGTAGCAGTTGAATACTAATTTGGCTCTTATATTTCTAAGCCCTTTACCCACTTTCCATTAGTTTCTCTGTAGCTCTGTACTTTCCTCTGCAACTATTTATTGTCTCAGCTAACTTCTATAAGATCAACCATGCTTTCATGTCCATCATATCTTGGAACTATAATCTACAACAAAGCTACACAATCTACATTTAACTCATCTAATTCACTTATTAAAAAGTGTTGCGTGGCATCTTAGTCCCTGCCAAGTAGATTTGGGAATGGAGATGATAGTTGGCACCTTATAATTATTCATGATGATGATTTTTGGAAGATGGGGAGAGACGAGGAATATTGTTAAAAAAATAGAAATTAACAATATGGTAAGTAAAGGGTAATTAGAATAGATCTTTAACAATAAGCAAATGAAATTTGAAATATGTAAAATTAAATGAAAAAAATAAATATTAAAAAGTTATGTTCAATTGTTTTTTAGAAATGAAATGATAAGAAAATTGTAAATATTAAAAGCTATATTGAAATTACATTGAATAGTAATTTAAGATATAACTTATATCTTACTTTACAATTATTGAAAAAAAATATACCCAGAAATAGATGGTAGGAACAAATAAATTAGTATAAAATTGAATCTTCCCATAAAGTAATATGAAACGTAACATGTGAAGAAGATATCTGATAATATAATCTGGCATAAATCGCGATTTAATGCATTTTAATGGGAGATGTCCTCAATGTTTTCGCTTATTAATGCCAATGCTTTCGAACTTGTGTGGTGAGTTTTCAATAATCAAAGCATAATTAATCTGCATTGGGAAGGGTATGAAGGTGTTGGGGATGGAAGGGAGTGATAAATTCTTTGAAACTTTTTGTGAACCTGGGTAGAGTGAAGATTGCGGGTTTGAAGAGTGCAGGGTGGAATTGTAGATCACAGAATTGTTGGGTGAAAGATGTATATCACGGAACACAGGGAATGAGAGTTCGATAGTGCCAATCGGGGAACCTGTGGCTATAAAATTGGCTAAGTATGGAAAGGAAGGGCGGTTGTTCGGACTCCCATAAGTCACATTTGAATGCATATTATTGGGATATGTCCTAAAGGTTTTCACGTAAATTGTGGTTTAATGGGATTATTAATGCCAATCCTTTAGAACCTCTGTGGTGAGTTGTCACTAAGAAAAACATAATTAATGTGCATTTGAAAGGGCGCAAAGGTGGCGGGGATGGAAGGGAGTGATAAATTCTTTGAAACTTTTTGTGAACCGAGGTAGAGTGAAACTTGCGAGTTCGAGTGTGGTTTGAAATTATAGAGAACAATTTTTTTTGGTGTAAGATGTATATCACAGAACATGGGGAATGAGAGGTCGATAGTGCCAAGCCCGGAACCCGTAGCCATAAAATTGGATAAGTATGGAAAGGAAGGGTGTTCCGTCAGACTCCCATAAATCGAGGTTTGATGCGTATTAATGGGAGATGTCCTCAAGGTTTTTTCTTATTAATGCCAATTTTTTCAAAGATGTGTCGAGTTTTCACTAGTAAAAGCATAATCAATATGTATTGGGAAGGGTGAAAAGGTGGCGGGGATGGAAGGGAGAGATAAATGCTTTGAAAAATTTGTGAACCCAGGTAGAGTGAAGCTTGCGAGCTGGAGGAATTATAGATCACGAAAGTTTTGGGTGCAAAATGTATATCACGAAATTGTAGATAACGAAAGTTTTGGGTGCATGATTTATATCAGAGAACATGGGGAATGAGAGTTCGATAGCACCAACCTGAGAATTGACGACCATAAAATTGGCTAAGTATGGTATTGTAGATCACATAAGTTTTTGGTGCAAGATGTATATCATAGAACATGGGGAATGAGAGTTCGATTGCGCCAAACTGGGAATCAACAACCATAGAATTGGCTAGGTATGAAAAGCAATGTTGATCGGTCAGACTCCTATAAATCACGGTTAAATGCAGTTTTCGCTTATTAATGCCAATAAGAGAACCTATGTGTTGAGTTGTCACTAGTAAAAGCATAATGAAAGTGCCCAGGTATAGTGAAGGTTGTGAGTTCCAGGAGTCCGGGGTTGAATTTTAAATCATGGAAGTGTTGGGTGCAAGATGTATATAACGGAACACGGGGCATAAGAATTCACTGGCTAAGTTGGGACCCCACGGTGAGATAATTGGGTAAGTGTTGAAAGGGACAATGGTCGGTCGGGCTCATGATGTGACGATATAGATGGAGATGAGGATCTGTTATTCTGCTAACCCGGGAACTCGCGATTATAGAAATGTGACTAAGTTAGGTTCAAGTTTAAAGAGAATTTGTTTATATTTATTTTAGTAGTATTCATATTAATTTATGTTAATAGATTATTTGTGGTCCAAATGTAAACCATTTTCCAATTTGAAGGGTTTTCCAATTATGGAGCTCGAGAAAGTCAGGTTCAAGTTCAAAGAGATTTTGTTTATATTTATTTCAAATGTATTCATATTAATTTATCTTAATAGATTATTTGTGGTCCAAATGTAAACCATGTTCCAATTTGAAGGGTGTTTTCGGCTACCAAATTTTGCTCAAACCCATAAGCGATAGAGAAAAAAAATGTATGACTTAACATTTTTTTATATGGAAGCATATTCTCAAATATAGGAAGCTGTAATATATTCAAAATATTAAACATGAACATGACCCCAACATGTACATAGAAATGAGTTTATTTAAAAAAAAATACGAAAAAAAAGACACTAAACATTGAAAATCATGATATAACAACCTCAAATATTTTATATTTAGATAAAATGGGTTACAAAACACATTTGAGAATATTTCCCAAAATAGTTGTCTTGGAATTTGTAAAAACATATATAGTTCAACACATATTCTGTGAAATTTAAATGTGTTTTCCATAATGGCTGGAATTGGGGCTCCTGTGGACCACAAATCAAAGATGTACAAGAATCAAGCTTGTAGAAAGAAGAAAGTTGGTGATGGAAACAACAAGACCTGGTAAGAAGAAAGAGAAAATTGTTAGTATTCGGTTAAATCTTTGTATTTAAAGAGATAGAGTAACTCGATGAAGACATCGACAAAGAAAAAATAATGTGATCAATATAAACCTACTATGATGGTGTCCCATGCCTTGTCATTTGCTCGCTGATGTCCTTTTATGGATTTCCTCGACGGTTATGGGAACCGTCTCAAGTGTCCTTTTCCCTTTATTGATAATCTTATCGACAAAAATTTTGAACCACTCTTCGATGTAGCTCCTCGTGGGTGCCACATTGATTTCATGCCAGATTTTTATATTGAATAATTCAGTTTCCAAGTCCCTTAGATCAATAGAGAGGTTGTGCAATGTTTCTTGAATATATTGGTTTTTAATCGAATAACTGACTAGCCAGGTTTTCACATCATCTTCACCATATTCAAGAATGCCATAGAAATTTTCAAATGACAATATTTTATAGATCTGAACTTTATCATCAAATGCTTGCTTGGTTAAAAACAATGAGTTGAATATCAATTTTGGGTATTGGACTTCATTGGTGCTGCCAGCTAGATCTATCTCAATTAGCTTCTTGAATAGTTTGTCTCTTCTAGATGTGGCATGGCTACATGCTTGAACGATACCATTAAGGTTTTTTACCTTTTCTTTCTAGCATGCATTTAGTTGGTTTATTCGATCCAGGGAAGGGAGATCCTCCTCTCTTCTTTTGAATTCCGTCATACCAGTAACTTTAACACCAAATGGTACAAATGCATCGAGGTAGAAACATTACTTGTTCTTGAGATATTCTTGCAGATACTCATGAAAAGCATGCACTCTTGTTCGAAAAGAGACCATACTCTTTGACATTTCCCAAGCTTCTGTTATTAATTCCATTCTTCTCTTTATATTCTTTTCCACATAGCTCGGGTTGATGTGAGAATGATTTCTGATCCTTTTAACATTTCTGCAGGTGCAGTGGGATCGATCATTGCCAAAGGAGTAGAAAACAATGGAAGAGGCATTAGAGCACCCTCCAATTCTTTGATTCTCTCCTTTAACCTGACGTTATTTTCCTCAAGGCCGCTAATAGAATTTTCTAGAGCATCTCCAGTTTCCCAGTGTATCTGGGAGATCTTGAAAGGGAACATGTTCTGTAGGTTCATCTCTGAACTGGATTTCCCTTTCTTATTCTTTACATCTCTCTTTTCAATAACCAATTTTTTGGATTCGCTGTAAAAAACAATGCTCTGAAATGCAAAAGACTCTTCTTCGTCCAAGGAATTGGTCCCAATTATTTCCATCTCAGGGTTATGGGGAGAATTTCTCTCTAGCTGGTCATCGTCAGGGAACATTTTGTCATTGTCAATTTCTAGTTCCATATCTTCGAGGGAGAGATCGTGTATATTAATTTATCCCATTAGTCCCTCCTATTCTTGCACTATTGTTTTTTGTTTTTTTTCTCGCGGAAAGTTTGTGAGAACTTTCAATTTTTCCAAAGGGAGGGTTATTATCTCCTCATCCGCATAAAGAACTGTGTTTGAATTTCTTGCTTGGGTGGGCCGTTGGAGTGCTATTCTGAGATGTCGAAGTCTTGGGTGTGGTAGTCAGGGATTGGGAACTTTTCTCACTTTGGCCTTTTCATTTATGCTTGTATGACTCATTGGTGCCGAGTATTGTCTCCAGGTCACTAGTGTCATGAGTAGGAATTTATGAGGTGTTATATTCCTCTTAATCGAGGATAGTGTCAATGAAAGAAATGTTGAAACCGATAACCAATAGGTGTTCTACAAAAATACCATCAGGGTCGAACCCTTTTACTTTTTCATCACATTTCAAATTGAAGCTATGGAAGTGGCCTGTGAAACCGTCAATCCTTTTCATATTCCTGACTATGAAATCCTCAACTTTCCAAGGTAGAGGGATGAATTGCCTTTTTCTCTTTTCATGGGAAAAATGCAACCAGTAGGTGTACTGCTTTTCTATTTCAGAAAAAAAACATTGTACTAGATATGAGACATGGAAGAAAGAAAGGATTTTGTTTGGACCCAAAAATCCTTATACCATTATAGTTCTCCCTTTTTTCTAGTGTGCCCTTCCTATCCAGGGACTTGGTCGCCTGGTCATACATCCCTGGAAAATCCTTTCCAAATATCAACCCTTTAAAAACTGAAACAAAATCATTAAAGACTTCATAAAAATGTTGGAAGGTGCAGTGTCTCCATAATATCTAGTACCAGAAGTTTACCAGGTCAAATTCATAGTTTACCTTCTTACACATAGATAATCCAGGGAATGGACAGTAATGCGCTACCGCGAAAATTAAATAAGATGACATAAATAATTTCTTCTTCCTTGTGTATTTCAATAACTGGGAAGAGATTTCAATGGAAATCAAATTGCCCTAATGGAAGATGGCTTGTTCCTTCACCGTAAAATATAAAATATACAAAATCATGCGATAAATGATGGCTGTAATTTCTTGTCCCATTATCCTTGTGAAAATCCATGCAATTTCCTAGAAAGGGTTTTTAAATGCACTGACATGTGATCTAGTCATGTCCCCTGGGTGGGCCACTAGGTTCTCTAAGAACTCTAGCAAGAGGTCCAATTCATTATCATGCTTCTTTAATAAATCTATGCAATTCTCTCCCTTGAAAATAGGTGTTGGGTCGAGAAGTATTAACATCTTTCGAAATACTTGAGGCGATAGGGAGACTTGAGACTAGTCCCGCAACTGTATAATCTGTTGGTTCAAAATATAATTTCGGCACAGCAGGTGACCAACTCATTACAGTAAAAACTTTCAGGGACATAACTTGCTTGTGCAATTCCAGACGTCTAGATAACCTCCTTTTGGGCATAAGGGAACGAGTATTAGTCATAATCTCCGGAACACTGAAAAATCTGGTCCTTGGGCCTGAGAATATTCAAGGTATATCCACAGAAATATTGTTGAATTCTATCCATAAGGTGATGTGAACATTCCTTTCTCCTGATAGTATTTAAAATGAATGCTGGAGCATGATAATACAATCTCCCACAAATCTTGGTTTAATGTGTTTTAATGGGAGATGTCCTCAATATTTTTTCCTATTAATGCCAATCTTTTCGATCTGTCTGGTGAGTTGTCACTAATAAAGGCGTTATTAATGTGCATTGGGAAGCATGCAAAGGTGGCGGGGATGGATGGGAGAGAAAACTTCTTTGAAACTTTTGTGAACCTGGGATCCTGGCAACTCACAAATCTTTCACAAAAGGAGGTGAAGAGTCGACTAAGTATGGAAAGGCGGGGTATAATTCCTTAAAAAAACTATAGTAAATAATTTTTTTTCCGAGTTCAAGATTCACACACACAAAAAAAATCAGATGCCATAATATTGACCTCTGCCAATTTGATAATAGGGAGGTTTAGTTGATGGATCCAAATATCGCTCAATTCAGGTGACTGGGGTGCATGTGGGGTGCCTGTGAGAAAAGATAATGTTTTGATGAAGATTTTTTTGTATTGAAACATGTGACAGCAATTGTGTGATAGTATTTAGAATGAACACTAGAAGATGGTAATATAATCTCTCGTAAATTTTGGTTGAATGCATTTTAATGGGAGATGTCCTCGAGCTTTTCACTCATTAATGAAAATCTTTGCGAACCTATGTGGTAAGTTGTCACTAATAAAAGAGTAATCAATTTGCATTGGGAAGTGTGTGAAGGTGGCGGGGAAATTGACTAAGTATTAAAAGGCAGGGTGGTTAGACAGACCCAGACAAACTCCGTAGGTAGAGTGAAGCTTGCAAGTTCGAGGAATTGAGGGTCGAATTGTAGATAACAAAAGATTTGGGTGAAATATGTATATCACAGAACAAGGGGCATGGGAGTTCGATAGTGCCAATACCGGAACTCGTGGCCATAAACATTAAATATGGGAAAAACATTGTCAACTATGTAATATACTTGGAGCTCGACAAACTCAGGTTCAAGTTAAAAGATAATTTGTTTATATTTACTTAAACATTGTTCACACAATTTTATTTTATTAGTATTTGTTGTGGCCCAAATGCAAACCATGTTCAAATTTGAAGGGTGAATTAACATTTTCATATGCAATACTAAAGAGGGGCATCATGTCAACACCTTTGTAGATGACAATAGGCTATCACAATATTGCATTATTTCTACGATGATGCCTTAAAAAAACTAAAATAACCAACAATTTTTTGCCAATTCAAGAATTACACAAAAAAAATATCAGATTCCATAATAATAATAATAATAATAATCTATTTTTAAGGTCATGGCCAAGCCAACACACCAAATTGGTGTATGAGACCCCCTTTTTTGTGGGACAAGGGACCCCCTCCACCCAACGATTTTACTGGTAAAGTATACAAGGGTATACATACCCTACCCCCCTCTGGTATACATCTCCCATTAATGCGTTTTAATGGGAGATGTCCTTGATCTTTCATCTTATTAATGCCAATTGTTTCGAAAATCTATGGTGAATTGTCACTAGAAAAAACATAATTAATGTGCATTAGGAAGGGGCGAAGGTGGCAGGGATGGAGGGGAGCAAAAAATGCTTTGAAAATTTTATGAAATTGGGAGTCCGTGAACCCGTAAAACTTTGAATAATCGACTAAGTATGGAAAGGAAGGGCGATTATACTAAGTCATTGTAGGTAGAGTGAGGCTTGCGAATTCGAGTAGTTTGGGTTCGAATTGTATATCAACGAAGTTTTGGGTGTAAGATGTATACTCCAAACATGGGGCATGAGCATTCGATAAAACCGACCCGAGAACCCACGACCATAAAATTGGCTAAGTATGGAAATGAACGATGGTCGGTCAGACTCGTGATGTGTTGGCCCTCGACCAAGTTTTGGGGGAAATTGGTTCAATTTTGGCCCACTTTCGGACTTCGACACGCTAGTCGAAGAAGGATCTCCCAGGCAGAGTTGAGATCACATATCTCACCTATTTTGAGGGTTATGTGGACCCAGTAAGGGGTCGTCTAGGGTTTTGTAACAATTTTTTGGGATGTCGGCCCATGGGTTTTCCCCATGTTTAGGTATTATTGTAAAAGTTTGTAAAGTATAAATAAAGAAGAATGTATTGTAGAAGTAGTTCATGTAGTTATGTTTTAAACAAAAGTGCTTAGTGCGAAGGAATGTATGTGGTCGAGGCTTTGTGCTAGACTGTGATCTTGTATCAGGTGCGAAGTGTTGTGATAAAGATTCCGACTTTGTGAATTTGACCTATTTTTGGAAGGCGAAGGAGGATCTAGTGCTTAGTGTGCAAATCTCCTGTCTTGCGTGAAATAATAAAGAGGAGAAGTGATTTGTGGATGTAGCCCCACCCTGGGGTGAACCATGTATATCTGGTGTCTCATAGTTTGCTTTGTGTTGTGTTATTTCTGTTATGAATCTACTTAGTGATTTGATTATGATGTGTAATAGATATATCTTTTGTTTCTTAAGTACTTTGTTTATGTTAAGGGTAAATAAATGCTAGATTTAACTTATAGTGCTAAGTGCTCAGGGTACATAATCACTTGTTCTTACTGTGATAGATCTATCTTTGATTATGCTTTGCAGTGTTAATAGGGTTAATAAACTAATTCATGTCACTTCCTAAGTGTTAACAAAATATTCTACGAAGTGATATTATCATAGATATGTGTCCCAGCCTGGTTAGAGACACCTACGTCCTGTAACCTCCCCTGCTTCTACCTCGATTGAGACTTCACCTACTTCACAGGTGTTGCTGAAAGGGTTGGTAGTTGAGTTTTTTTTGGTGCACTTTTAAGCATTGAACCTTGGGTCTTCCCTGTGCCAACAAATGGTTCTGTTGTTGGGACCTGAAACTATGACTGTTGGGAATTGAAGTAAAGAAAAAGAGTAGCTTTGTGCATAGATCTGCTTCTGAAGTACACATTACTCTACTTGACTTGCGAAGCTTTATGCCAATAAAGTATGTTGTTATGAAGAAAAGAGGTAAGATTCTAAAAGGGGTAAGCTTTGTTCTTTGGTAAGAGAAAGATAAGTGAAAATGTTTGTTTTTGAAAGCATGAATATAAGTATGTTTAATAGATTATGTCCTATTTTGAAAGATAGGGCACAGTTGAAAGAAAGAGTTGATTTGAGTAAATTTAATGAAAATGAATAAATATGTGTTATTCCTATGCATAGAAAGAGTTTTTGGACTGATAAATGGATGAAGGAACCTAGAAAGAATTTTTGCAGATTGCATGTCCAACACTATGATCCTAGGGGAAGTGAACAATACAAAAAATATTGGGGAACATTTAAGAGAAAATGAGGATTGAATTTGTGTTATAATTGCAGGAGGCCAGGACATCTTGCTAAGGAATTCCCTGAGGTAGGCCCTATTTGTATTTGTTGTTAGATTGTTGGTCATGAGGTTGATGATTTTCCAAGGATTATTGCTAAAGTTAAAGGGAAGGGAATAAGACAACAAAATTATGAAAAGAGTCAAGAGACTAAGGGTATGTTAGAAAATCATAAAAATAAAAGTTCAGGGGAAGTTCAAACTATGTTATTACAGTTGGAAGAAATGATGGATGCTCATAAAGATGTCAGTTTACCAAAAATCCTGAAACCAAAACAACACATAAGTGCAAGAATAAAAGACTTCGACATAGACTGTGTCTTAGATGAGGAAACACAAATAAATATTATGACAGAAGAAACTTGGAAAATTTTGGGAAAGCCTACTGTGATACCTTCTTTAGGAAGGATAGGCTTGTTTAAGGGAAATATGATAAATTTATCTGGAAGAGTAACTACTATACTTATTATTGTTCATAGAATATCAAATGAAGAAGAATTTGAAGTTATTAGGTTTGTTGAGGACAACTCCCCATTCCCACTTTTGTTAGGTAAGACTTGGATTGAGAAGGATCAGATCAGAAGGAAAGTAGAGAAACAAGATATAGAAAATAAAAAGAAAGAATTAAGGGATTTTATAGCTAGGAAAATAGACCAACTAATAGAAGAACGAGAGGATAAGTCAAAGAAATAGAGAAAAGTAACAATGCAGGAGGAATTGAAAGAAAAATAATTAGCTATCAAGGTTGAAAGAATGAAAGAAGGATTGAAGGACATATATATCCAAGAGAGAAGTGTACCCACTCAGGAAGTATTAATAAAAGGGATATTAACTTCAAAAATTTTGAGGGTACCGCGACATTGCGAAGCCACTATGTTAGGGGAAGATAAGAATAAAAATGGAAAGAGGATTCCAGAAACAGTTAAAGAAACTCAGATAAAAGGAAAGAAGGAAAGGAAGCTTGATAAAAAGAAGGCTAAGTTGGAAAAGATACAAAAAGTTAAGGAAACCAAATGGAAGACTTCACAGACCAGAACCTCACAGGAGGCAAGTTCATAGGGCTTGAACCTCGCTGGAATAGCAGGTCCGCACATATTTGGAATTTTCCCTAACGAATTTATATGACCATTGGAGGTGACCCAATATGGTTAGGAAACACAATTATGGGTTTATGGACTACTTTTGGATGTTGAGACCACGCCATAAAGAATAGATTTACATTAATGAAATCATTTTCCTGCCCGTTGGAAGATTCGTTACGACCGCCCTACTTACTTAACTCGTCGATCATGGTGCTGGAACCACCTTTTGGTACTTGTGATTGAATGAGATAAGAATATAACTGTCCAAGTGTCGA